>VNJN01010331.1:0-25714 GCA_008042485.1 Drosophila mayri
GAAATATGATGGGCCGTTTAGGGTCGTCAAATTCCCTTTGCCGAACATCGTGCAGCTGCACGTACCGGGCAGCCGCCGACGGCGGACCGCCAGTCTGAACCAACTGGAACCGTATCACGGCGAGGAAGCTGATACGGAGGAAGACGAGAACGAAGAAGTCGCTCCGACCGCCGAGAACAACTCCGCGCTCGGAGGACCTGCATAGACGACATCGCTGTCGGATACTCTGTCAGAACGGACAGAGCTCGCGGAGTCACTTGATGACGGGTGCGCCCGCCCAACACTCCGCTCCCCACCGGGGAAAAGCTAGTAAACGCGTACACCGAGCAGGCTTATGGGTCAGACTTTCTATCGCGGGGAAAACAAATAATGGGCCCACCTCCACTGACGGCGGCAATCCACGCCAGGCAACCCGGAGATCCCCCGATAACCAGGGATTATTCCTGGTTGACGGCAGCGGTGGAGGAGAGCTTTAAGGAGCTCTACCTCGACGAGCGGAGGCGCTCTGTCCCCGGAGACGATCCGTTGGAGGTGGTCGCCCTTGCTGGATCGGGGCGGCCCCTCTACGTTAATGTGGGCAGTGCCCGCAACGGGAGCCGCGGCGACAATGCGGACCTCCGCTGATGATGGTGGTACCGCCACCGGGGTGCCTCAATCGACGCCGGAGGTAATAGTGCTCTCGAGCGAGAGCGAGGAGGAGGTGGAGCCCGACGCCCGCCCCGGTGAAGCACGGTGGGAAGCTACCCCACCACGAGACGCCCTCGTGGGTGGTGTCTGCCCCGCCATCGCCGGACTCACCCACGCTACTCCCCTGGGAGGCCCCGCCCCAGCTGGGACAGCAGCACCGAGTCACTGCTGAGGAGGAAGCCGAGCTACGGGCCTGCATTGGCGAGGTATCGCCCCGCACACTGGCCAGCCTGGTGCCGGTCCGCTGGGGGCCGTATATGAGGAGGTGTCGGATGGGGACACAAGACCCCCACCGCTGGTGGAGAGTCCCGGGATGCCCGGGAAGGACACAAAGGAAAGGCCAACAGGGGTCTATAGCCCGTTTCGGGACGGCTATAGGGCGTCGCTGGACCCAGGCGAGCTAGCTTCGCCCACCCCGGCCGAGATATTTGGCCCAGGGCCATTCCTGGCCAGACGCCCGGCAACTAAATGTGCATCCGCCACGGTCGGCCCGCTAGCAAGACGACCCACGGCCGCGGAGGCGCCCCCTGGGAGAATTCGCCGAGCAGCGCATCGGATGAGGAGGAGCCACCGGCACGACAGGCGCCATGGAGCCACCCGGAACCATGGGTGACGGCTCCGACCGAATGGTCAACGCCGGGAGGACGGCTGCCGGCGCCCTTGGTCCGACGCGTGCAGGACCGCCTACGGACGCGAGTCCAGAAGAACCGACGGTATCTGGACGAGGAGGATGGGTAGGGCTTCCGAGTGCAAATTAGCGTCCTCGGGAAAGTAAGTGTGTTCCTCCGCCCCACCCGAAAGTAGGCGGGGGGTGTGACGACGGTCACGAGGTGGCCGCCGCCACGAGTAGAAAACAATATGTAAATATAGAGTAAAACACGATGTAAATAGTAGGTTAAGATTAGGTATAAGAGTAGGCTAGATGTAAATATCAGTTAGGCCCATAGGCGTTAAGGGATCATAGGGCCGGGCCCACACCTCGGCCACACCAGGCCTGACGTCACGGGCAACCTTGCCCGCAACACCGTTCGCAACATCTTCAAGGAACGAGAGGAAAACGGCGATGCGACGGCAGGAGGACCGGAACACGAGATCCGCCAATCAGCGGCCAGCAGAAGAGGCCAGAGAGCGCGATCCGGGCAGAGACCCGCACCTGTGACAAGTTTGTGACCAGTGACGACCCCGCGGAAAATATATATATCATTACCCCAACCCAGGACGACGAGGACCCCCCCACGAAAAGTACAAAAAAGCTACGGAATTTGACAATTGGAAAACATCTATCGGGTGAGCGAGCTGCGCCCGCCGCATTTAATTATGAAACAATTTTGAAAATGGTGTGAACAAGAGAAACATGGCAAAGTAGAAAAGGATAGGAATAATACGAAGTACATTTACGAGCACGTTAGGGACAAGGACAGACAAATAAACATGAAATAAAACAGAATGAAGACAGTAACAATAATTTTATCATTTTTCCTATCCAAATTGGCCACTCATACCACCCACTGTGCCCCTCCTCCCCACCTCGGTCGCCGTTGGGTAATTCCAGGCACTGCTTTGTGCAGGACGGGGACAGGAGCGTCACGTCGCTGGTGTTAAACTCTGGACGTGGGCGCGGGCGGCGGTTGCGGGACCCTTCCCAGCCGTCTTGCCCAGTCTCAGTATGCGCTACAGGGATTTGCCCGGGCGCCGCCGCTGGAAAATTACGAGTCAAGGGGCATACTTAGGGGAGGGCGACGGCCCGCCGTTGGGATACCAAAGTGGAGCCGCCAGGCCCGCCGGCGTCGCGGTTTTAGGTTTGGGTTGCGGGCGCGGGAGCGTGCTGCTGGGTTCACCCCGGGCCTCAGCCCCAGTCTTTAATGGAGAGTCTGGCCGCTGGGAAACTCCAGGGCCGGTAGCGCGATCCCGCCCAGCGTGGGCAATCGGAGGCGGCAGCTATCTAGGTCAAAACTCACCCCTAAAAACCTCACCAACCACGGCCCCTCCATTTTCTGACGTTTTCCAACTATAAATTTAACTGGAAAGGGACTCTGGGCCGCTGAGTTTATATCTCGGCCGTAGTACATCCTTACAATTTCTTGAAAATAAGGGGAAAGTGAGAGGTATCGAAAGATTAAATGAACAATTTCTGAAAGGGAGTGCAGACGGTCTGCAGAATAGCTAAGCACACAATCTTAACTGACTAAACACGATGAAGATCTAAAAGAAAAGAGCTTTCGTTTAAACTAGGACTGAAAATTAGGTTCGATTTCGGCATGTTATATGAATACGTCTGAATGAATCAGTCGTGATAAAATAAGTTGTTTGAAAACAAAAACTGGGCAATAAGGGCGGCAATTGCCAGATCATCATTTATGGTATGGAAGTGCGAGAACAGTTTTTTTTAATTTTTCGTACAGCCTAGAATTTACGTTTTTAAATCGAATCTTTAGTAAACAAAGAAGGTTTATTCGATATTGAGGAATAGTATAACAGAACACATATCGACGGCACCGCCATTTCAGTGTACATATATAAATAGGCCTAGTTTTATTCGGATATAAAATTATTCAGCCGGTCGAAGTCCGATCAGATATATTGTGTAATTTAAGTAGCTTACTACGTAAGCCTTTTGTATTCTGATAGGAAATCAAGAGAGAGGTAATTGGTTTTATTGGATGGATGACGATTACATTCACTGGCTAGAATTTTGTGGAGCATATAGTGCTAAAGAATTCATTTGGGACATTTCATCATTTACATATAATAAAAATCCCAATGACTTATTAAGCACTATACGCTCTACCAAAGCCTCTAGCGAAAGAAAATTAGAAAATTTCCCTCTAAAATTTTTAATTTTGCCTCGTATAAATACATGGCGTATATGTTTGAGCTGAGGAGAGCCGCGAAACTAATATCTGTTTCTTTGGATGTGCATCCAAGAAGATGCTTAGCAGCACATGGGGCCTCTCACCCGTTCTAATGCACTGTATTTACATCTCGATGATACGTCCAACACTGCTGTATGGAGTCTTAGTGTGGTGGCAAGCCATGGAAAATAATAAATATAAGGACCTTTGTAACGATCCTTCGGCCAGGACGAGGCTCAGTCGTGTCCAGGTAGGACCCCACAAGATATTTGTAGGTTGGGACGAAGGACACTAATGGAAATTTCGTATTAATAGTGACCCTAACTTCAAAGGGTCGCGTGTAGGTCGGCTTCGAGAGCGGCGCGTCTGCGCGGCGGCAAATCCTTGGGAGGACGACCCCTGAAAAGGATATAGGGGAACGGGAACGAGTCAGGGAGGCTGGCTCCGTCGTTTGGCCTTGGAGGCACGAAGCGGGCGGGTGAGTGGTCGGCGACCCGGTGACAACCTTGGGGCCGCGGGGAATGGCACCTCCGGTCAACACCCTGGAGATACCGAAGGGGAATTGGCTCCGGTGAAAACCAGGAGTCGGTAAGAGGGTTGGTTCCGGTGAAAACCAGGAGTCGGGGGAGAGGGTTGGCTCCGGTGAAGACCAGGAGTCGGGGGAGAGGGAGAGGCGTCTCCGGTGAAAACCAGGAGTCGGTGAGAGGATTGGCTCCGGTGACAACCTTGGGGCCGCGAAGAGGGGGAAAGATGGCTCCGGTGGAAACCGGGTCGATGACCGGGAAAGGGGCACGCTGCGGGAGGGAGACCCAAAGAAATCCAACAAAAATTCCGCAAAGTAGAGAGGGCACGGGCGGTATAATTGTGTTTAAGCTTAGTTTTTACAGTAGGGAAGGGGGAAAATATAGATTTACATGTGTCCTCGTGCCTTGGCTGGGCGAGGCGAAGGCATGCGGGCCGCGGACACGGATACCGTGGTCGTGATCGTGGTCGGTGTCACTTGTGCAGCGGACCACGGGCGGTGGATACCTGCGGCGTGGCGGTTGCGCACGGGACAGGTGGGCGGCGCACTGTCGGATATCAACGCACTCGATATCAACGATCAACTAACTGCAGGAATGACCGCACAATTGAATCAGGAAAAATGCGAACGCAAGGTTTTGAACATAGTTCAATTGGTCGAGACATGATTAGTATATCTGATTACCTAACAGCCAGAACGCTTATGGACGTACAAACCATACTTATGCGACCTGCTGACTGCAAAACGGATCAGTACTATACATCTATACCGACGGCTTCAAGATGGAGGGAGGAGTAGGAGCTGTCATATTCTGTATGGACCTCGAGATGAGGCCGTCGTATAATACAACATATTTCAGGCGGATGTATTCGCCACAAAAGAAAGTGGAGGTCAATCAGTTTTTAACCTATCAAGCGGCGATAAGATCCGTGCAATCTGTCTAAAAATAGTAAAATATTGTAGAGCTGTGTAATAAGTATTATTTTATTTAATGAATTTAATGAATTTAATTTTTATGGAAGAAAGCGCTCTTTCTTTTTTCTTTAATTAACAGCAGACTTTATTTGTCCACAAACTATTACTTTGCCGCAATAATAAGACATTAAAGTATAGGTAAAGAGTCTAACATGGCACCCCTGATTTATTTTGATACCCTCGCAGGGTATTATAATTTCAGTTTGTAGCGCACTGAAGATGACACTTCCGACCCTAGAAGGTATATATATTCTTGATCCGTCCGTCTGTCCGATTATATAGTTTTACTGTATGGACTTTGATGCACTATGGTCAGTACACTCAAGTGGCCCTTATGAAACCAGGCACGTGCCTATTAGGGTTAGGTATTAGTGGACGCGATTGAAATATAGAAAAGAATACGCGTAGAGCGAAAAGCAAAAAGTTATTTTAAGCCGATTTGTTCGCGCCACAAGGACGCTTTAGTTTTGAGCAGTAAGGTGCATTCCCGCTGGCGCTCCCGCTCCTGGGCTCTCCCGCTCTCACGAAAACCCACCACTCCGCGGTCCCGGGCTCTTTGCCTCTTAGTTATAAGTTAGTCTTAAATCATATTGCGCCAATAAAACAGTGTGTGAAGCCGACATCGACTCCCTTCTTTTTTTTGGACTTGGGATTTTTCGTGCCGCAGCCACCCACTCTTCCACCAACGCTTTCCACGGCCACCGACCCACCAACACGACAGTCGGCCTTATTTGGGATCACACCGCCCCCTCCATTACACGATTCACTGCGTTTACTGTGGACTCCATACTGTGGGCTGCAAACGCATGATCCATATTCTAAGATTGGGCTGACGAATGAAATATATAAATTTTTAGTTACATAAGGGTCATCGAATTCTTTCGACCACCGTTTAATAAACCCCAGCATAGGCTTTAATCACCATGCACGAAATATGATAGATAAAGTCAAGTTTGGGATCCAGGCTGACACCCAAGTCATCAACCAAGTTAATTCTTTCCAAAGAGCAGCAGTTAAGCGTGTATATTGCAAGCTTGGGAACGACACGAAAGAATATCATTAAAAAGGACCATTTGCGTCCTGCCTGTCAGATAACTAGATATCCACCTAAGAAGATCAATTGGAAAACCCATTAAGTCGAGTTATTTGAGAAGTAGGGAATGATTTACAGAATCAAATGCTTTACTGAAGTCAGTATAAATTACATCTGTTTGAAGGTTACTCTGGAAGCCCTTATAATGAAGGAAGTGAGCTCCAAAAGGTTTGTAGTTGTTGATCTTCGCTTTACAAATCCATGCTGGCATGGAGAAATTACTCATCTGCAAAGGTTCTGCAAATGTGGAGTGATTATGTTTTCGAAAAGTTTGGGAAGGGCCGAAAGCTTAGAGAGTCCTCTGTAGTTATTGGCCTCCGATTTGTTACCTTTTTTGGGGAGAGGAATAATGAATGATTCCTTCCAAATAAGGGGAAAGTGCGAGGTTTCTAAGGATAAGGTAAACAATTTCAGAAGGGGCGAGCACAGGGCATCAGCACAATACCTAAGCACACAGCCCGGTATTCCGTCGGGACCTGGCAAAAAGATCGGCTATAGCCTGATCGCCCTTCACAGTTGCGTTTGCAAACGAGAGTGAGGAAGGATGAGTTACCGCCTTACGTTTAGTATTAACAAAATTATAAAACTGTTTTGGATCCTGAGAGAACTGGACCCTGCAACGAGTCAAATAGTTGTTGTAACACTGTGCGCTTAGTACGGTGAAGTTTGACCGAGCCGATATATAGTTAGGTCAGAACAAGAATCTGTTTTTTTAAATTTCGTGTACAGCCTTGACTTTACATTTTTCAAGCGACTCTATTTTTTAGTAAACCAAGGTGGTTTTTTTGAAAATTACGGATAGTATAAGGGAACACATTCCGAGAAGAATGAATTCATCGAATTGTAAAAAATGTCTACAGCATCAGCATCTATCAGATATTTCCTGTATAACAGCCCCAACATCGAGTGTCACGTCGAAAGTAGGATGATAGGGATCTTCAGGTTGCGTCAGAGGCGTCACCCTCGCTCAACTGACACTGGCCGGATCAGAGACAAAACAAAGATCAAGCAGGCGCTCTAAAGAATTTCGTACATGGTTGACTTGAGACAGCGAAATGTCGAGCAAGCCAGCAATAAAATCATGTTGCGTTGAGGATTGAAGTGTGTTAGAGGAGCTATTTAGGGACCAAATAGCCCAAGGGATATTAAAATCACCCAAGACTACTAAATGATCTCTATCAGAAAGCATATTGGAAACCATCCGAATGGCGGAAAGGTGGTTCCAGAAGATAGGCAGTTCTGACAGTGGAGGAATGTAGGAACATGTAATAAAAACAAAGCGACCATTAAATGATAGCTTCACACAAAGGAATTCAACTTCATTGTTTTCCTCGAAAGTTACTAATTCTGACGTGAGAGTGGAGTTGACCGCTATGAGGACCCCACCCCCGCGCCAGACAGGCCGATCTAGCCGATATATCGTGAACGCAGCTGGGAAAACTTCGGAGCTAAGAATCTCCGGCTTTAACCAGGTTTATGTGAACACAATAACATGGGAGGCGAATACGAAACTATCAGCATACAATTTAGGCAGCTTACTACGTAAGCCTCTCGCATTCTGATAGGAGATTAACAGAGAGGTATTTAGTTTTTTTGGACAGAGTTAGAGGATGTAGAGAGCACAGTGGTCGGATCGGGCTTAGGAAGAGTTATCCCAACAGGCCGTTTCTTTATCTTTGCTTCATATTCTTTGACGACAACATACTCAGGCCAGAATTTGGTTGAGCATATCGTGCCAAAAAATTCATTTGGGACATTTATTTTGAAGGATGAAATATCCCTAGCATAAGAAAATTGTAATTTTTCCACCTTTAATTCTAAATTTTCAGCTCTAACTTTGCCTCATATAAAGGCAATAACATCTTCAGATATTTGACTAGGGGAGAGCCGCGAAACAAATATCTGTTTCGTAGGTGGGATAGCGATGAGTGCTTTTGGAGAGACAGGCTGAGTGCCTAGAGTGCCCATATTGGCCGGTAGTTCCTGAGGGGATACATTTACAGGGATATGAGTGGTCAAAATTTGTGCTACCATAGAATACGAAATTGAAATTTGCGGTGGAACGTTTAGTCCCACAGCACCTTCGGGTACCGATTCTTTCCTAACACTTGACCTCAGAATTCTGGGATTTAATTCTGAGGTCGAAGGATGAGTCAAGGGCGGCTGCTGTTGAGAGCCCGCCGCGGGTTGTTGGGATCCGTCGCAATGCTGCACACCAGTTGAAGTTTTTTTGCGCCTTGGAAACTCATTTGATAGCGTAAGGCTATTAAATTGTTTATCAAGCGCTAAAAAGATGTTATGAGTTTTGTTGAAACTCGATAACAGCTCCTTAAAACTTCCCTTGGCTTGCCGCATGAAAGACGACATTTCCCTTTCAACTACACGACATGCATCGCAACAGTAGCGCAAGCCGATGTTTTTTCTCACATCATCAACAGTCCGGCCGGCACCCCAATGCACTTTGCGTGCAGAATGTTGTCGCACAGCCAGCAGCAGGTAAGATCACTTGACAAAATTACCTTCTTGCAGGATTTGGAGAAGCAGACGATATCGGAAGACATTATTGAAGGCTTACCACTGCACTTGTAGCAATAGGATAAGGGGGCGAATAGATATGAGAGAAAAGTGCAGCTGCACCGAGAGAGTTGAAGCACTAGAGAGAGGGGGAGTGTGAGAGTAAGCGAGCTTAGAAAACTTTAGCAGTCGCAATAGAGCAACAACTTCTAAACGGGAAAGGTGCAAAGAGGAAATGCAAAAAGACAGAAAGAGCAAACACTGGCAGCCCAAATAATTATGGAAAATAAATAATGGTATCCCTGATTTATTTTTATACCCTTGCCGGGTATTATAATTTCAGTCAGAAGTTTGCAACGCAGTGAAGGAGACATTTCCGACCCTATAAACTATATATATTCTTGATCAAGATCAACAGCCGAGTCGATCTAGCCATGCCCGTCTGTCCGTCCGGCTGTCAGATTATACGCAAACTAGTCCTTCACTTCAAAGCAGCTAACATTATTTTTAACATTTTTTTTTTATACTCTGTACCAAAGGTACAAAGTTATAATAATTTTGTGCGAGTGCAATTTTCTATAACAGGCAGAAGGAGGCGTGTCAGACTCCCAAAAGTTACCTAAATATTGAACAGGGGCACTAAAAAAGTCGATATAGACGCCTAGATCTCAGAGACTATAAGAGCTAGAGACACCAACTTGAGATTTAGACTTCCTATAAAATAAAATAAATTGTCACGAGTTCGAATCCCATCTGCGACAAAGTCAAACGTGATATATTTTTAGAATTTTTTTGTATTTTTTTTCTATAAATCAAAATAACAACACTATTTAATAATGCCAGCAAAAAAGTTTACTTAATGTTTTTAATTAAAAAAATTTCTTTATGCATGGCGGCGGAATCGAACACAGGCTAATTGCTTACATTAATGTATGTGCAGCTTTACCCACTGAGCTACCAACTTTGCTTATGTAAATTTGTCCCCGTTCTTAAGTCTTCTTATTATCTTTCTTTCAATGAATTTTGGCACGCTCGTTATAATGGTACAGGGTATTCTACTGTCGGGACACCTGACTGTATGTCCATCTTATTAATGATTACACAAGTCAACATGGTTGAATTGTTGAAAATATCGAAGGAATTTCAAAGTTCGTAGAGTCCAAATCCGGCGTCAGAATTTGTATTGTCTTGCTTCATGCGGAGTTGCCTTTAACGGCCTTCCCAGTTACCCAGAGAGGGCAACTTCAAGGGCTTTGGCCGTGGTTGAGCGCGAATTTTATTCTGAAAAACCGCTTAAGTTAACCTCACACCTTTTCAAACTAATAGAATCTTACCGCAGTGTGTCCTCCTACAATTCTCAAGACAATGAAATATCACAATTGTAGCGGCATTCGCATTACCAGGGCCCATTCTTCAAGGGCCGAGTAATCTTCACAAGATCGGATAACTTAAAAAATACCAGAATTTTCTTAGAATACTTATTCCACCTATCGATTACAACGTTCGGCCGTCAACATCCCCGACTCCGTGAAGAACCGCTTCACTCAAGGGAAGTTCCTCCAACCTTAGCTGCCGCATCGAACACCAGCCGGACCTTACCGGGCTTGTTCGGGTTCTCAACGCCGAAATGTGACAGATACCATAACCTGTCGCTCTTCACCGTGACCTCATCCGTCTGCAGCTTCCTCGCGTATACTTTGGATACGTAATCCTTGATAATCCGATCGTATTCCAGCGCCAACTTCTTCTCAACATTGCTCAGCCGTCTGTGTGCCATCTCGTAGCTCCGTGGCAACACAGCGTGGTCGTCCTTCCATAGTAATCCCGTATGGTAGCGAAGCCCCACTTTCACCGTGGTGTCTTCGAGGATCCTTTGTGCCCGCGCGTTATCGCTGCCTGCGACCTGTGGCGCGAGCTTCACACCAAAGCTTTCCATCTCGAAGTAGTCCTTCACCATCTTTTCCATCGTATCATCTATTGACATGACTAGAAGGCAGGACGCGCATCCTTATGCACGCTCTGGACATAACGCTTGCATAGGCAGGCTCAAGATCGATACAGCGTACACGTTCCTCAGGGCGTGGCGAGTGAGCTTCCCAGCACCACTTTTCTCCAGGCTCACCACCTTGGTGGACTCTCTGCTGGCCTTTCCTCCAAACCATTGTATGTTCAGCTGTCGATGTTCGCCTCGCACTCCCAGATCCCTCTGTAACTCGTCGTCGATCATTGTGACGGAGGACCCTTCGTCCAAGAGAGCGTATATGTCCACCTAGCGACCAGCTCAGTACAGCGTTACTGGCAATATACGGAACAAAAGACGCCCTCCTTCGGCGTGGACGCAGCTTAAATTCCTCTGCACGGGCACCTCCTCTGGCTGCGGGGCCCTTCTCTCCAGGCTGTTTCTAAGGACAGCCTGCTGTTGCCTCCTCTCGTGGTCCCTGTAACCACCTCGTGGCGAAGATTTCCTGTCCGGGCTGGGTTTGGAAACTGCTGACTGCTGGTTTCCTCTGTTGTGGTGCCTGAAGCCACCTCGCTGCTCCGGCCACCTCCGCTCCTCGTCCGCTTCGCGGCATCCGTTAATCTGACACTCGCCGTGCACTTCACAGGTTCTGGACGTATGCCCACTCCGTAAGCATATGAGGCAAAGCTGATGTCCACCTGCCCGCTGGCGACGCTCCGATGAACTCCCTGCAGCGCATCGTAGCAGAACTCGACGTCCAAAATCGTACACACGATGTTTGCGTACTCCTGTAGCCACGTACTAAAGTGCGCTGGAGTGGGAAAGGGCTTGTTCAATGCGGCGTGCCTGGCCCAATCCACTCGCTTACTCGTAGGAAGCTTTGCCACAAGCTCCTCCATGAGGGTTGGGTTGCACTGGTGCTGCTCCGCCTTCGTTGACTGAAAAAAGGCCGTGAGGTTAGTCACTCGGGTTGCGAAGGGAACGATGTTTGCCAGGTGCTACTCCAGAATCGACGGCACCTCTCGCACGCTGTTCAGCTGGCTCCGCATAAGCTGCTCCGGTCGGCCAAACCTAAACCGCAGCTGCTCCAACACGACGCTTTTCCAGGGTGAATTAGTAGCGCCTTCACTGCCTCCCGTGCTTCATCCTTCAGCGCTTTCAGCAACCTCTGGTTGTTTTCCAGATCTGTACAGTTTTACGCATGGGTCGTCTCCACAAATGCACATTCGAATATAGGCCATTCCTCGGGCTGCCCTCCAAATACAAGCAAGTCCGGAAGCCTCCTTGGCCCATACGCTTCTCGGGCTCCATCGAGGCGTAGGATCCAACAACTGGTGATGCCGTTGCCGCGTTGTGGATGCTCACGCCCGGTAGCACGAGCGCAGTACTCGTAGCACACAGTGGCTCCACAAGATAATTGCTAGTCGTTAGCAATGGCAGTCCAAGATGGCGTGCAGGCTGCACTGCTTTCACCGACACCACTATATGGAACCGGCCCGACCCCGTTAGTTGGGGCCTCACCGTTAGATGTGGCTAATGGCGGTCCGCCCCAAGATGGCGGCCGCCCCGACGCTCCACTGTTGGCGCCATTTGGGTTTGCGCCAACTGCGATTTGCGCGCGATTGGCTGTGCTCACTTTCAGGGCTTTAACATGTTTCAGTTCGTTTTCCAACGCAGTAATTCTTTCCAAAAGGGACGATGTGAGAGGTTGACTTCCTTCCGGCTCTGATCTCGCAGCTGGGACGGCAGTACTTCTGGGTTGGAAAGCTACTGTAGTCACCGTAGTGGCTGGGCGGAAAATGGCCACCGCCGTGTTTATGTTCACCTGCGGCCGGTTTTTCGCTCCACTACTCGCTGGCTGCTGGTCCGTTCGCGTTGTTGTAGGGGTGGCTTCCCCTCCGTTCAGCCAGGAACTCCTCCTGGGGGAATGCTGCATCCCGACAGGTGCCAATACGGCGTTGCTCTAGCGCTTTTCAAAAATGGCAGCTTCTGCGCCTTCTGCCCGCCGGTTGCGGCCGCCGATGCTTGGCGCTTCTTGCGCCCTCTGCCCACTGTCTGCGGACACCGTACTTGGCGCTCCTTGCGCCTCCTGACCGCTAGCTGCGGTCTCCTCAACTGACGCGAACTGCGTCTCCCTGTCGCTGGCTGCGACTCCCTTCTCACCTAAGAGCCTTGGCCGTGGTTGTACAGCGCGCATTTTATTCTATAAAAGCGCTTAAGTTAACCTCACACATTTTCAAACCAATAGAATCTTACCGCAGTTTGTCCTCCTACAATTCACAAGACAATGAAATAGCACAATTTTAGCGGCAGAGGGCAGAGTAATTTTCACAAGATCGGATAACTTAAGAAATACCAGAATTTTCTTGGAATACTTATTATACCTATCGATTACAACGTTCGGCCGTCGACATAAATATTGCGTTTTGGTTGGACCGTTA
Source organism: Drosophila mayri (assembly GCA_008042485.1). Lineage (NCBI taxonomy): Eukaryota > Metazoa > Arthropoda > Insecta > Diptera > Drosophilidae > Drosophila > Drosophila mayri. The sequence continues at coordinate 13,046 of VNJN01010331.1, forward strand.
AAATTCTTTTACACAAACAAAAACCTTAAAAAAGCCAAAACATTTTTATTGACCCAAGGTTACACTCAGCATTCTTTAGGATCATAATTATTTGTTATGCTAACCTTATCCTATTCTCTAATAATGCAAAGGTTAATTAATTTATAACATTCTTACCTGTGGAAATTCATCATAATTTTTGCCGACACATGTTTTTTTTACAGCATCCTTAAACTCCTGATTAGATATTTTTCCATCCTTTAAAATATAAGAATATATTTATTTAAACGTTTTGAATTTGCTATTATTGGTTTTCCTAATAGTTACAATATATTTTCTTAAAGTTTTTAATGTTTAATGTTCGGCTCCACTCAATAGCATTTTTTTGTTTTTTTTTAACAATTTTTGGTGGTATTGACTTAATTAAATTGATTACATTTCTATATATGAGCAAGTGCCTTTATGAGCAAGTGCCTTTAGTGTACATTTTTGAGTAAGGAAAAGGTTAATACTCAAATAGTAAATATTTATTATAATACAAGGGTTTGAAAATTATAAGAAATAGAGGACATTGTTCAGAGCCGCCTCAAGGGCTTATGCGGGTCTTGTGGTCAAAAAAATCAGTCATTTTTCTTTTTTTTTTCTCAGCTCTGCGATATGACAAACTACCCGGGTAAAATTTATCTGAATAATTGTAGTTTATAGTATTTTTGGCCAAAAGTATGAAATTAAATATTAGAAAGTATGCCCATGGCAGCTGTTTTTGTAACCCACTGTTTTGAAAAAGTCATTTGCGATGTAAAAAAATTCTGGAAGACCAATTGTCGAAAATAAAAAACCAAATTGATTCCATTAAAAAAATTATGGCTCTTTCCCCCAACATGTTTTGTTTTTTTCCGGACTTGAGAACGTTTTTACTAAAAAAACAAATTAAAGTTTGACAAGCATTTTTCCGTTTGCATATTCTATGCGCCTGGGACTCCGAGTCGGAGAGTTTAAAAAACTCTGTGCTCGTTTCTACTTAAAATTTTGACAATTTACTCTATAAAAGTTTTTCTATCTGTTAAAAATTTTTTACAATTTTTGACCCACATAAGTCCGTAAAGCATTGCTGCGGAAAAGTTCCTTCCGCTTTTATACTAAGCCATGAGCGTTTTCAATATGTTTTGCGTTTTTGGTCCGCCGGGATTTTTTATTCAATTTTGAAGTTAAAAGTCAGATTTTTGACGAAAAAAATTAAGATTGTTAAAAAAATACAATAAAACAAAAAATCCAAAAAACGGCCACGTGAGTACCTGTAGAATAAGTAAGAATATATTTGTGAAAATTTCAAAGCGGTCCACTAGATTTTGCGTAATCGTGCCACTTTTTAGGAGAGCGCTTCAAAGTTTTGTGAGCACATGCAGTTCACACTAAGAGACCTCTATTAAATTGGCTCTAACTTTGTGAATTTTTATTTGATCGGTGTGAAACTTTTACACAATATTCTTAACATTTTTAGCAATTGTAATAAAAAATAAAAAAAAAGTTTAATATACATAAATATAACGTAATCTATATATGTCCGTATCCAAATTTTTAAATTAGACATCAAATACATGGAGTCATCTTGAGCCTTATGATACATCGTTGAAAGGAAGATCAAGGATAGATCCAACCCAGACAAAATCGAATTAAATGTTGAGGACATCACAAATATCCTCACAAAAATAAGGAATAATGTAGACTTACGTAGTCTAAGATAAAGTATCCACAGTGATGCAGCAAAGAGCTAAGCGACCTCAGGCGTAAGGTCAGGAAGACCTTTGATACCAGCTAAGGAACCAAAGACTGGGGACCGTACAAGGAAATATATAAAGAGTACAATAAAGAGATATATGCAGCCAAGAAGGTGTCTTGGAGCAACTACTGCAAATCGCTAGAAGGAATAAAAGACACGGCTAGGTTGAGCAAAATACTAGCAAAAGGGCAAGCAAGCCCTACATTTATAAACAGATCTGACGGCACAGAAACGACATACGCCGATGAATCACTAGATATCCAGCTGGACACTCACTTCCCAGGAAATCTAAGAATAGATCCCACAGTAACGGATACTCTAAGGGCATTCCAACGGCCAAAAGCTGAAAAGATCGCCATAAGGGAAAGAATCCACTGGGCGATAAACTCATTCAACAAATACAAGAGTCCATGTCCGGACGGTATCATAACAGCAATGCTGCAAACGAAAAAGAAATACATATGGAACTGGTTGCAAGCATGTTAACAAGTCGCACATATACCGTTTCCAGGGAATAAAACTGGAGTAGTTTTTATACCCAAGCCAGAAAGAAAAGGGGACATCCTTGCCAAGTATTATAGGGGGATTCGCCTGACCTAATTTCTCATAGTACAGGACAGGCATTCACAGAAACAGCACTACACGAAAGAGTCCGATATAAAGAAAAAGCTCTGCTATTCAAAAACAACACCTTCTTAGATATAGAAGGCGCTTAACAACGTAAATGCATTCTGAGCTCTCTCAACAAATAAGGAGTTGAAGGAGGCATCAGAGCATGGATAGGCGCAATGCTAACGAGCAGGAAAATAAAAGCCAAACTGAGTGGCTCTCATCACACTATGTCACAGAGGTAGTCCTATCTTCACTCAGGCTCTGCTCTGGCTGATTAACATGGACGACAATTGAAAGAACTCAATAACGAAGGAGTGAAAGTGGTAGCATATGCGGACGACGTAGTCCTACTCACTACAGGAGTATTCCCCGACGTCATCAGCGATCTAATGACAAGGGCACTAACTAAACTGTGCTCAGGGGCAAAAGCCTGCGGACTATGCATTAAGCTGAGCAAAATGGAACTTATGCTCTTTACAAAAAGAACAAAGATCCCCATGTTACCAAAATCACAGATAGATGGTATAGAACTAGAATTATCACAATAAGCTAAGTACTTGGGAGTAATACTGGATACAAAACAATCATGTAAATACAACATCAGCGAACGAGTATAGGAAGCGAGTTAGCATTCTACTCCTGCAGCCCAGCACCGGACACTGTACGATTCTGAATGAAAAAGACCCTGTGGGTGTAACAGTAATATACTATGCGACAACTGAACTACGATTCGGCTACGACGGCAGTAAAATGAGCTGCGGGGTAGGGGCCGGAAACTTAGCCGACAGCTGGGGAGCAGAAAAGTCCTTCCACCTCCCAGCATCGGCGACAGTGTTCTAGGCAGAGGTTTTCGCAATTCTGAAAGCTGAACTCTCAGAAGATCGATACCTCCAGAATTCTAAAGTAAGAATATACTCAAACAGCCAAGCGCCTATAAAATTTCTCGCAACAGCAAGGAAAACATCGACTTTAGTGGCCAAATGCACTGAAGACAATACGGTACAAATAGTATGGGTACCGGGACACAATGATATTCCCGGAAATAAGAAAGTTCACGAGCTGGCCAGTCAAGGGGAAGAGGAAAACTCTAATACATCAGATATTCTTATCTCTCAAAACTCGGTCTAGACATAAATTCTCGGTAATTTCCAACTACTAGTCAGCAAAGAATGCTGGCCAAAATTCAGTAATAGACGGACAGCAGAGCTGATCTTCAAAAGCAAAAAGGAGAAATACAAAGAAGAATAACAGCAACCCTCTGTCAAATAGGCACTAAAGGGCTGCACCGCCGCATTTAAAACGGTTTATGAGACATTCATCTGCCAATAAGTTCAATGAATTCGGCTGCGAATTACAATTAATTTGAATGAATGTGAGTAGAGAGAGAGTTGAATTGCGAAAAAACCGATTAAAAATAGTGAGTGCCATGAATGACGCATTATTTCCTTTTACGTGAGCTGTATGTACCATTGCGAAATTAAATAAGAGACAATGCTTATTTTCATTTCAATCCATATATGTCTATTTTGCGCAATAAGCGGAGCAGAAATTGTATTCGGAGTATTCAGTCATTTCTATGCTTTATTCACTCGTTCCGTTTTGCACACACATCCATTCAATGCCATTTCATATGAATACTCTAAATTGCGCTCAAATGAGAATACAGTGCGATGCGAACTCGATCAAATGAATGCGTTGCTCTCATTCTAGAGTACACAACACAAGAGTACTGAGAGACGCTAAATTTTGATTCTAGCCGTGCAGCTCTCTAATAGGCACCCATGCCTGTAAGATGTGCTCACCAGCTCACCAGCTCGGGCCGCTAAGGGAAGTAGGACGACAATCAGCGACTGCCATACTAGCATACCCTAACGACACGGGCTGGTACTAAAGTGAAGGCCCCGGCTACGATATCGAGGGTATGGGTCACAACGAAGCTCAGCTCAAATTGGAGGCTACCAGGGTAGCCTCAGTACTTGTACCTACCTATCTACCATACCCGTAACTTAAGTCGGAAATCCAAAAACCAAAATTACTTGTGTTCAGGCCAGGAGCTACTATACGGCCGCCGGGCAGAGCGGGTCGAAGAGCGCCGCTCTTATCAATCTGTCGTCTGATCTCTGCTCTGTTAAGCAAGACCGCCGTTGCACTCCCGCTCTCGTTTTTTCCTGAATTTCTGTAAGCGGGAGCGCGGAGGTTTTTTTTGTGAAGTTCTGTAAGCTAGATTTTCTCTGTTACTTATATGAAGTGGAATAAAACAGACGTGCATCTCCGTACTCCTATTCATCAACTTGTAAATTATTTCGTGGGCCTGCTGTGCAATATTTCTAAAATACTACTTTCCGGATCCATGTACAGCCGGCCGCCTTCTGGCTAAACATTTTGGTTCTAACGAGCCGGATTACTTTTTTGGTAACGAAGATAGGTACGAAATCTACTCCGTTTTCTTTCCGTCTGCATTTATTCCGTTATTCCTCGGTACATATATTCGTACATCAAAAGACAAACGGTCTTTACCTCAGTACCAACTCCGTTTTATTTCCGTCTGCGTTTATTCCGTTCTTCCTCGGTACATATTCTTACATCAACAGACAAACGGTCTTTACCTCAGTTCCTCACTTCATACATACATATTTTCATATTCATATTAGTCTTTTGACTGTCAAATAGTTACATTTACAATACACAAACACACAAATAATTACCCTTGGTTGCACATTCCTCTACAGTTATTATATTTTACACAAAATTAAGTCCTAGCTCTGAACAATATACATAAGTACATATGTACATCCGTATGTACATCCATCGATAAAATAATTCCCAAATACAGTCCACTAAAGGCTCTCCATCGGCCATACACACATATAATTACCCTGTTATTATTACTGGCTTACATTATTTATATATTTTACTCAACAAATAAATATTTATAAAGCTACGGAAAGGTAGCATCGCGGAGTTAATATTTCAAATTGGCATACATTTATACAGCAGCGAGGGTTGCTAGCATCGTACTTAATCATGCACTTAATAAGCCAATATACTTGGTGCGTTACTCCCATCATTCTGATTTAATTGTTAACTATTAATTATTATTTTATAATTATTAGTTGATCATTGATTATTAATTAATAATTAACTTATTATTAATTATTATTATATTAATTAATTAATTGAGTCAATTAAATTATTAATTAACTTGATTGATTGAATTAATTAAAGTAATTATTATTATTGGTTGGTATTTTTTTCACTCACGCAACCAGTGTAAAAGCTATAAATAAGTTTATTATCATTGGTTGGAAATTTTGTCACCCACGCAACCAGTGTAAAAGCTATAAATCCGTTCATTTACTATTATTATTATTAGTAGTTGGTATTTTTTACCCACGCAAATAGTGGAAAGGCTATATATCCGTTCATTTACTATTATTATTATTGGTTGGTATTTTCTCACCCACGCAACCAGTGTAAAAGCTATATATCCGTTCATTTACTATTATTATTATTGCTTGGTATTTTCTCACCCACGAAATCAGTGTAAAAGCTATATATCCGTTCATTTAATACTATTATTATTATTGGTGGGTATTTTTCCACCCATTCCGCATTCTGCGGCGTGTGACTCCAGGGATAACAATTAAAGAGTTGGATATTGTGTCAATAGATGCCACAGCGCGCGTATATTCATTGGTCGCCAGGTCGATTTCGTGAGTCTTTTCCGATAATTCCTGTTTCCTGTAATTGAGTATGCCAGGAGGAAACGACAAAAAACCACAGCCGGTTCCGCTTGCAAGAATCCTAGTCCGTATCTCCGCGCCGCTCTCCACTTAGTTTAGAATCCACCGTTGCCCGATTAAAAACGAACAGTGACGACGTTTTAGATACTCGCCCAGGTCCATCGTCGAGGCTCACTCGAACGACCACGACATTGCCACGACAGATCGTGTGAGTCAATTTGAGGCTAAATCCACACTCCGGGAACCCCGGAGACCACTCAGGTCTTTCCGTACATATGCCAAGTGCGTCGCGACCAGATTCGGTCACTTTGGGAAAAGGTGGACAGGGATTATGAAAGTTGTTCTGAGCTTATGGCGGCATCCGAGGAGAGTACGGCCATCGGGATAACACTTCAATCCAAATATGAGTATTGTTTCTCGGTCTACGAAAGATGTATTTCCAATCTCCAAGAGTTGATCGATAAGAGCGTTCCTCAGGCCGTTCAGGCATCCGCAAGCATTCACGTCCCAAATTCTAGCGGCTATCGTCTGCCACCCGTGGACATGAAGGCTTTACGGGCGACTATCTTCGATGGCCTACCTTTAGGGACCTTTTCACGGCGATCTATATAAACAATTCGCGTCTCACGCCTGTGGAACGGTTGTTCCACTTGTTGTCCTAGACGAGTAGCGATGCGCATGCCATTGTTTCCAAGGCACCACTGACCAACGAAGGTTTCAGCTCAGCGTGGCAAAATCTTTCGTCCAGGTTGTTCAACAAGAGTCCGGGTGCGCTTTAAAGGAGCTACAAGGCACTATTCAGAGTTTCCTGACTGCATTAAAGATGTCGTCCATTCAGGTAGAAGCGTGAGACTGTCTCATGGTGTATATGGTGTCGTCAAAACTTCCCAAGCTTACACTTTCCATGTGGGAGCAGTAGATCCATAACAAGGCTGAAATTCCTACCTGGAAGGAACTCGATTCCTTTCTGACACAGCGCCATCGTACGTTAGAAGCCATTGACGATGTCCGGCCCAACGGCTCAACGGGCCCGTGCTAGATCCGTTGAGACCGTCAAATGTCAATGGACCCTCACGCAGGCTCAACGCGTACGAAGCCCGGGTGGCTTCGGCGATCAAAGGGTGTGATCTGTGTTCGAGGGAAAATCACCCTTTGCGGATATGTCCACGGTTCTTAGAGATGGACGATAATGGGCGGTCAGACTACATAAGAAGGAAGCAGCTATGCTTAAATTGCTTTACCCGGGGCAATCAACAGCGAGATTGTACCAGTCCGCATAGCTGTTTTACGTGCCATAGCCGGCATCATTCTATTCAGTCACGATAACGTTTATTCATAAGCAATAATATTTAGAATACTACATAATATTCCTTCAGTCACAGCAGCACGCATTTGTCGTAAATTAAGTATTAGTTACCAGGTCAAGTGAATATGCATAGCATGTGGACACAAGGAAAGTGAAATAGGGCAATAAGTCTCAGGTCACTTATAGCTGACACCAACCCACATACGCAATAACCCACATACACAATAACCCGCATTCAGTAACCCACAGTAACCCACATTATTTGTTGTACGATATTAGTTACCATTAGCATTTTTTTGCCCATATATACGGTTAAGTTTTATTAATAAAGTCAGTAAGAGCTCTACCTCAGCCGAGAGCTTTTATTCATGCACCATGTATGTGCATGTTCATTTCGCCCCAGAAAGAATATTTGGTCATTTGCTACTTTTCATACCTGGTACCCTAACAATATGGGTATATTCACTATTGGGTTAATGATAATAATGTGAATATTATATGTTATAAAATATTTCTTAATGTTTCAGCATACATTTCATATTTGTTTCGGACCCGCCGCTCACAAATCTACCCAAACCCAATCAAACCGTCCATCTAGTTCCAAGTGCTAGTTGCGACAACCACAGGCAATAGTTTATGCACTATCTGCCAGGCATCTAAGCCTCAATAAAAACATTTTGGTGATCCCGACGAACACGTTAACCGACGTTAGTCAAAAACAGCAAACAAAATCCGTAACTCTTGGGATCTTCCTAAGTTCCTCAAACACATTTTAACAAAAGGAAAAATCCGTAACTCTTGGGATTTTCCTAATTGTTCTCACCCACCAAATAAACAGTTTTGGTGAAGATTTGACTCACAGGAAATTGTCCTGAATACGTCAAAAGCACAGGAAAGATTCCGTAACTCCTGGGAATTTTCCTAAACTTTGTGAGATTAACCGATAAAGTTCCGTAACTCCTGGGAACCTATTGGCACTACTGCAACTACTCCTAACGGTCAGGAACAAAAAACCATTTTTCAGTATGTCTAATAAGGAGGGGAAAGCAGTCACAAATGCGTTAGACTTGCAAAAGAAATAAGTCAAGAAATATCAAAGCTCATCAGCAATTTTAAAAAAGACTCTCCGGAAAGAAAGCAAAATCCAACGTATTAAAATCAAAGTTGGCCTCAATCGATGAAGCATGGAATCGATTTGCCGATAATGACAAAAATAATCCAACGGGATATAGAACCGCACAATATTAAAAGTTTTACGTAGACTGTCGTGAGTCATACGACAGATACAGAACGATAATAACCGATGCAATAGTTCAAACCTCGAGCAATGACCCCGGAAAGGCAACCTCGAGCAATACTTTGAAAAATGCAGACGTTGCAAGATTACCGCAACCTGCAAGCAAGCTGATACTAGCATGTCGGCGACTAAGGGCGATTGCTGAATCAATAAAACGGGCCCTGAAAGAATTTTCCGAAACCGGAAGGGTCATAACAAGGGATTCGTTATGGTCCTAATATCAGAATGTCCATTTCGCTGTTCACGAAGAATACGAAGACCCAGTCGAAGAAGGATACGACTCCGACTAGAAGGGGATGCCCAAAGAGTCTTGGGAGCTCAAACAAATGCATCAAATAATGAAGATGTGCATTTGCCCAGAGTCAGCATCCCAAAGTTCGATGGGGATCTACTCAAGTGGACTCAGTTCTTCGATTTGTTCAAATGCATGGTTCATCATACCAACATACCCACAGTCAGGAAAATGTGGTACCTCAAAACCACCGTAACTGGAGAGGAAGAAAGATTAATAAGGCATATTTTATCTTAAAAAGGAAAATTACATGAGCGCATGGGAAATATTGGGTGACGCGTACAAAAATCCCCGACATGTAGCAGATACGATCCAAAGTCATTAAAAGAGTTGTACATAACAACAATTGAGTCTCTAGCATCGCTAAAGGGACTAGGCATTGATATATCCAGCTGGGATACAATCATAATCGCCATCATCAAGCAAAAACTGGATTTTGCGAATAGAGCCCTCTACGAACAATCGTTAGACGGGTCAAGGGAACTCCAAGGTCTTGATACAATGTTAAGCTTCCTGGACCAACGAAGCCGAGTACTTGGAACAGGGAAACGCAATCAACAACCGAGAAAGGAGCAGAAGATCTCATCATGCACTTCTGCCAGCGCTGNCCAGCGCTGGAAGGCAACCAAATTGTCCTTTCTGCAAACGGGCTCATTGGCTATACAAATGCGATGATTTTCGCAACAAAACTATACCCGAACGAGTCAATTGGGTTCAAAAACAAAAATTGTGTGTTAACTGTTTCAGCAGTAACCACAAAGCGAATGATTGCCGAGGCCGTACATTGCTGCACCTGGAGGCCACGACAGGTGCGGCAACAGAGCCACAATTACCTTCCGTAAGTGCAGCAAGCAATAGAAGTTACAACTTACTGACCACAGTCAAGGTTCAGTCATTTCCAGCCTTGTTAGACTCAGGAATCTGAGTCTGATCTCTGAACGAATGGCTTCCAAGCTGTCATTAAAGCTCCACGGGGCATCATTGCGCATCAAGGGCATTGGAGGCAACCCAAAAACCAGTCAAGCTAGAGCAAACTTTCTTATGAAGTCGATGCATAATGTTTTGCTCAACAAGTAGAAGCCTTTGGGCTGCCGCATATTATAGCTGACCAACCAGCTTATGAATAAAATCACAACTACGAGTCCCGAACAACGTTACCCTGGCTGATCCAAACTTTGACAAACCAGGAGAAGAGCATTATTATTATACTTTTCTTCTGCCAAATCAGATGCTGATGAAGCCGGAAGGCCCAATTCTTCAAAATACAAAGTTTGGATGGGTTGTGGCCGGGAAAATTCCTGCTGAGCACGACTCAGCGGCCTTTTGTGCAGCAGCAACCACAGAAGAGGCCCTGGATACGCTATTTTAGCGATTTTGGACACTATACAATCTATACACCAAAGAAAAAGTTCGATCTCCAATAGAAGCTCATTGCGAATCCCATCTCGTAGCGCATCTAGAAGATGTATGTATGTCCACGCTGCTAAAAACCTCGTGTTCGGCTGGTGGGGCTTTAATCCACCTTAGTAAGAACTCTTACATCTCCCCATTTCCTGACAGTCCCTGTTTACGGGCGCCAAACTGTAAGGATGCACTGCGGCCGAGATATGAACTCAGCAGCCCAGAGTCCCTTTCCAGTTAAATTTATATTTGGAAAACGTCAGAAAATGGAGGGGCCGTGGTTGGTGAGGTTTTTAGGGGTGGGTTTTGACCAAGATAACTGCCTCTTCCGATTGCCCACGCTGGGCTCAGCGGCCGGACCATCCACTAAAGACTGGAGCAGAGGCCCGGGGTGACCCAGCAGCGCGCTCCTGCGCCCGCAACCCAAACCTAAAACCGAGACGCCGGCGTGCCCGAGCTGCCGCGACCCGGCGGCTCCACCGTGGTATCCCAACGGCGGGCCTTCGCCCTCCCCTAAATATGCCCCTTGACTCGTAATTTTCCAGCGGCGGCGCCCGGGCTAATCCTTGTGGCGCATACTGAGACTGGGCAAGACGGCTGGGAAGGGTCCCGCAGCCGCCGCCCGCGTCCACGTCCGGAATTTAACCCCAGCGACGTGACGCTCCCGTCCCCGTCCTGCCCAAATCAGTGCCTGGAATTACCCAACGGCAACCGAGGTGGGGAGGAGGGGGCACAGTGTGGTGTGAGGGGTCGATTTGGGTAGGAAGAATAATAATATTACTATTAGTGTGTTCATTCTGTTTCTTTATTTCATGTGTATTTGTCTGTGCTAATCCCTCCTATGGTTTCGTAACAGTATTACGTTTTAGCTCTACCCATTTTGCCTGCTTTCTTCTATTCCTCCTGTTTCACACCATCCTCTGAATTTTGTAATTTAAATGTGGCGGGCGCCGTTCGCTCACCCGCTATTTATTTCTTCCAATTGTCCAATTTTCCTTGTCTTCGGTGTCCTTGTCGTGTGGGGGTCCTCGTTGTCCTGGGTTTCGGGTTCTGGTCTGTATATATTTTTTGCCGCGGGGGTCACTTGATCCCAATTGAACTTGTCACTTGGTAAATCGCTGCTGGCCTAATTACGAGTGATCTTTTTTCCTCATTCCAGCCGTAGCGTGACCCAATTCTGCCCGCTCCTTTAACGGCTGCGCTGCCACGATCGATGGCGCGTGCCGTTCCGCATTCTCGTGTTCCAGCCACCGCATCGTTGTTTCCTCTCGTTCCTCGCGGATGTTGCTAACGGTGCGGGCAATGTTGCCCGTGACGTCAGGGCTGGTGTGGCCGAGGTGTGGGCGCGGCCCTACGTTTACTCCATATTCACATGTTTGTTTCATATTTCTACTCGTGGCGGCGGCCACCTCGTGACCGTCGTCACAAGGTTCATCAGCTTCGCTGATAATTCTTCTACAGTTTCGCCTTTGACGCTGCCTCCTAGTCTGAAAATCACTTCAGTAATTGTTGTTTACTGATTAGATTTCTGGCGACACCCTTTAGCTTTGTTTTAATTATGGAAACAGCTAATTCTTTGTGCTCGCCTTTTATTGATTTTATTATTTGTAAAGCATTAATGAAACTTGTTAAATTTTAAGCCTTACCATCAAAAACTGGTATAAGCTTGGGTGCTGTATTGATAAAATTAATATTTAATTGTGCTTTTGTGATATAGTTACTTGTTTTGTTTTCTATTACACTGGAGGTATCTGAATTTATTGAATTGTCCAGATCAGTGTATACCGCCGGAATAGTAAGATTCGATTCAAATCTTCACTTTCTATTTTGATGTTTGCTTCGGGAAGCTCTTCTGACTCCGATTCGGTTGTTTTTGTTGATTCCGGGTCTGGTGCAGTGTCAACTGCTATTGTGTAACGACTCGCCACACTTCCACCTATAAAATAACCATTTCAGGCCAGATGTCGCCTCGAGTCCTGAGCGCACGCAATGCATTCGTCCGGCTTCGGCTCGTCGGTTACGGGGGTCATGTTCTTGCCAGGCCTCGGCTTGCCTATACATAATTTTAAATTCGATAATTTGCGTGCATTAAGCTACAACCGGATTAGAGATACACACATTTGCAGATAAGGGTAAACAAATAAAATGGATCCTCTCCTCTTACTCCATCGACCTATCTCTGACCTCCTGATGACCTGGAGGCCTCGATTCGCCCGCCCTACCAATTGGTCGCTGCTTCCTTTAATATCACATAGCTCC
>VNJN01010334.1:0-29374 GCA_008042485.1 Drosophila mayri
CAGCAATGGAAACTGGGCTGGTCTGCCAAAACATTTTTTTGGCAATTTTTTATAACACAGATAATATTCTGAGACATGTTCACCAATCCTAAACCACAGTGCACGCAATCAATACCAAAAAACTAAAGAGAGGGAGATAGAACAAAAGAGCGCAAGAGTTAGAATATGAGCAGCAGAAATCACAAGAGCGATGAGAGCTATGAACAGCTTAGATGCAGCTTATAGCACACGGCACTCGAGCGGGGGAGAAAAAAAATAAAAACGGTACAAGAGGAGGAAAATAAAATAAGATAACCGTCTTAGCACAAAACTAAAAAGTTATTATTTATGCAATTATTTTATTATTTTTCGCGCTAGCGAAACGGTATATTATTATTAATATTAGATGATAAATTAGAGGAAACCCCGGTGGTTTAAATTCACAATGAACACAAAAGTCGGAGCGCAAAACAAAAACACGACCGTCCGCTACGAAGAGAGAGAATCAATTATGGGAGGCGAATGCGAAACTATCAGAATACAATTAAGGCAGCTTACTACGAAAGCTTTTCGCATTCTGATAGGAGATTAATAGAGAGATATTTAGTTTTTTTGGGCAGAGTTAGAGGATATAGAGGGCACAGTGGTCGGATCGGGCTTAGGAAGAGTTATCCCAACAGGCCGTTTCTTTTTCTTTGCTTCATATTCTTTGACGGCAAAATACTCAGGCCAAAATATAGTTGAGCATATCGTGCCAAAGAATTCATTAGGGACATTTGTTTTGAAGTATGAATTATTATATTATTTGAATTTTCCACCTTTAATTTTGAATTTTCAGCTCTAACTTTGCCTTGTATAAAGGTAATGACGCGAAAGAAATATCTGTTTCATAGGTGGGATAGCGATGAGGGCTATTGGTGAGACAGGATGAATGCCTGGAGTGCCCATATTGGCCGGTAGTTCCTGGGGCGATACATTTACGGGTTTATGAGTTTTGTTGAAGCTCGATAACAACTCTTTAAAACTGCCCTTGGTTTGCTGCATGAAAGATGACATTTCCCTTTTAACGTCACGACAGGCATTGCAACAGTAGTGCAATCCGATGTTTTTCTCACATCATCAACTGTCCGGCCGGTAACACCAATGGACTTAGCGTGCAAAATTTTGTCGCACAGCCAGCAGCCGAAGGTAAGATCATTAAACAAAACTGGCTTTTTACAGGTTTTTGAAAAGCAGACGATATCAGAAGACATTATTGAAGACTTACCACTGTACTTGTAGCAATAGGATAGGTGGGCGAATATATAAGAGAGGAAAAGTGCAGCTGCATCGAGAGAGTTGAAGCACTAGAGAGAAGGAGAGTGTCAGAGTAAGTGAGCTTAGAAAACTTTAGCTGTCGCGATAGAGCAACAACGGTTAAACGGGAGAGGTGCAAAGAGGAAATGCAAAAAGACAGAAAGAGCAAACACTGATAGCACAATTAAATATTGAAAATAAAGGGATTAAGATTGAATTAATAAAGCTTCATGTACACGTGAATTGAACGGGGGCTATTTAAAACGCAAAGTAGAAGTTTAAAATAAACCGCGCCGGTTTTAATGTCAAGATTTTTACGAAAACGAGAGCGCAAGAAAAAAACACGACCGTTCACTTGGAAGAGAGAAAGACATATGTAGTAGACTTCTCCTAATTAACTTACAGTCCTTAGCCAATTGTAGAACTATGCTAGGCATTACTTTTATTAATAACCGTATTCACGGTGATGTGGAAAGTACTGACTTGTTAGGCCAGCTTAATATTCACGTTACGAGTAGAAAATACTAGACCTTATATACCCTTAGTTTTGCGCCTTTGTAGAACCTCCTATGAGCTGCATGAACCCTTTAGAGTACTGTGTGCAAGTTAGAACTTGTATTCGGTAATCGCACATGATGATAGTCTTCCTAAACTAATAATCTTAATCCTTACCTACTTAGAACGCATGCATGAAAACACCCAGGCAGCTCTCTGGTAGTTTATTTCCTCGTATTCTTTTCTATATTTTCTATCGCGTCTACTAATACCTAACCCTAACAGGCACGTGTCTGGTTTAATAAGGGCCACTTGAGTGTACTGACCGTAAAACGGTCAACGTCCATAAGATGAACTGAAAAATGTACATATATCTTGATACTGTGACCATAGTGATTTTATCTAATCGTTGATTATTGCCCTTTCGGTCGTGACCATTCAGTCACTAAACAAAACAAAAATTTTTGTTATGCATTTTTTTGCATATTTATATTTTATTTATATTTCAATTGCATTTATTGTAATTAAATTTTTTTCCCGCTGGACTCTGAATTTTTGGTATTGTTCAAAGTTTTTTTAAGAATGTGTAAAATTATAAATCTAGTTTTTTTGTGTGGTTGAAACATTTTAGGGTTTAAACATTTTATTTATAGAATTTTCGTACTTATATTGAGAATTAAGAATGCACAAATCTTAAAATGGGATTTTTTTCTATCAGTGTAGATATTGTTTTATCGTTATCCGCAGATGGACTCCACACTTCATCGATTGCGGCCAACATTGTTTGATAATAAGCTATAGTCCTTTTTGAAATTACGGATTAGCTTTGAAATATGTTGACTAATATTTTCCAAGAAGTCTAACGTCTCTGTTACTGCTTTCTCCTCCTTATTAGTCATATTAAAAAATGTTCTTTAATTTCTGACCGTTGGAAGTGTTTTATTTGCTTTGTACAGCTAGATACACTCCTATTCGCAACCAAATGGTCAAAAGACTTGGGAGATTTCTAGAATTCAGAGTTCTAGAAATGGATTGTTTGTCAATAATGTCCAGGAAGGTTCCCAATAGTTACGGAACTTTTCCTGTAGGGTTCCTGTGAGAGGACGTGTTCAGGAACATTTCCTTGATTTATGGAATCTTTCCTATGAGTCAGGGTCACCAAAATATTTATGAGGTGGCTTGGCCCATTGTGAATTAACTATCGCCATTTGTTGTCGCAACTAGCATTTGGAACTAGGTGGACGGTTTGGGTTGATTTGGTTGGGGAATTAGGCTCTGAAGACACAACGACAGCCACTGATGCATTAGCTAAGCTTCTGTTTGAGTGAGAACTGTTACTGACTTTATGAATGAAACTTAACAGTATACAGCTACACATGATATTAACAAAGGATTAACAAAATTGTGTGTACGAAATAATATGTCT
Source organism: Drosophila mayri (assembly GCA_008042485.1). NCBI lineage: Eukaryota > Metazoa > Arthropoda > Insecta > Diptera > Drosophilidae > Drosophila > Drosophila mayri. The sequence continues at coordinate 3,197 of VNJN01010334.1, forward strand.
GGTGTTTGATGAGTTCATGGATTATGAAGTTTCGTGTAAGATAGTTTAGGGCGAATGCGGGAGCATAATAGAGTTCTGTCGGTCTCTTTACAAATTCGCCCCGTCTTCGCCAATTTTCGTAAAGTTAGTCCATAAGAGCTATTATAATGTGCAATAGAGCACTCGCAAATTGGAAATCGATCGATCAAGCCTATTTTTCTTCTCTTTTACGCCAAAATAAATTATCTTGCCATCAAGTTGTTTTTCGGTTTTATTTAATAAACTAATTAACTATTTCAACGCGCCCCCGGGTGGACAAGATAATAATTAAAGTGGAAACAATATAAAAGCGACAGTGTCATATACATATATACAAATATATTCAACATATATAAATGTGCAGTTAGTGCAAAAATTGTTGCCCGCCGCGTTTATTGTGAATTAAATAATCGTGCCGGTCGCGAAATCCTTTGTCCTGCATCTAAATTCTACCATCACCGAGGGATCTACCGTTAAGGAAAGTGGCAGCTGGAGTATAAACATACACACATTTATTTATAATATACATATATCAGGTTCAGAGGTATTTGTGCAAAATTTGAGTTGGAGACAAATTAATTGTTTATTGTCTTGTGCTGAAATATTGCACCTCGCTTCAATTCTTGGGACATCCGCATCCATAGTAGAGTTAGATTTCCAAGATCAATTTATTAAATTACCAATTGTTTAAACCAAATTACATTTATATTTAAAAAGCAAGCTCCAAAAACGGGTCGTAACCATTTGTCGATTAAACGAGCGGTTGGAAGAAATGTCGGCTCGAAAACTTAAATGCTTCAATAAATAAGGCAACTCAATTACAAGAACAAATAGCATTCAAAATTTAACAATTTAATTTCATGTCTCTCTGGTGAAGCATTAGGAACAATTAAAGCTTACCAAGTCCCCGAGAGCAATTACGCAAAGGCAATGGCCAGTTTAAAAAAGTGTGACGGTCTGCCGCCCAGTTTCCCAGATAGCTCAGGGACGGCCAGAGTCCGCCTAGTAGTCCGAGTGGTACCTGTAAGAGATATTTCCCCCCCGATTCCCAGTAAGAACAGTGGAGAGAATTCGGTAACTTAAGTAGGTTTCTTAGTTTATTTCGTGTTCGGGTTACAGAGGTGTTGATTTGGATTTCGGTTCCGCTGCAGCCCGGTCGTCTCTGCTTCGGGGCCCCGAGGGTCAGCTCGACCCGGAATATGTCGGTGCCTCGGGACGCCGACAGGTCAGCTCGGGCGATTGGGCGCGTCGCCTCCTCGACGGTCAGTGCGGCTCGGAAGTTGTGGGTGCTTCGGGATGTCGGATCGGTCCGCTCGGCGAGTGGGCCCGGGAGCCTGTGGAGGAAAGAGCAGAGAGCAGGTGGGGACTCGGAAGTTTTCCCAGAGAGCGGACTCGTAAGTCTGCCGAGAGCGCGGCGGACTCGAAAATCCTCAGTCTGCGGGAGAGGGTAGGTGGACTCGTAAGTCTTCGGCTTAGATGGGCGGTGGACTCGAAAGTCTTCAGAGAGAGAGCGCGGTGGACTCGAAAGTCTTCCAAGAGAGAGAGAGAGAGAGGGCGGCGGACTCGTAAGTCTTCAGAGAGAATTCGCGGTGGACTTGAAAGTCTTCGGTTGGCGATAGCGAGAGAGGGGCGGACTCGTAAGTCTTCAGAGAGAGAGAGTTCGCGGTGGACTCGAAACTCTTCGGTTGGCGAAAGAGAGCAAGTGGTTGGTGGACTCGTAAGTCTTCAGAGATAGAGAGAGAGAGCAAGTGGTTGGTGGACTCGTAAGTCTTCAGTGAGAGAGGGCGGGCGGACTCGTAAGTCTTCAGAGAGAGAGGGAATTCGGCGGGTTGAATTCTAAGTCGAGACTCGCAAGTCCTTCGACAATTTATTGGCAACCCAAATCCTGGGATTCTGGTCGCCTATCAAAAAGTGACTTTGGCTGCTGACTACTAGGAGTGGGCTACTAGAGACTTACCGCTCCGGATCGCTGTCGGCTGCTAAGTGATTTCCTTCAGCCAGCGGCTCGCCTTATATAGCGAGTAGCGGGTTCTAGTGTGCCCGCCGCGATCAGCTGCTTCCTCTTCTTTTCCCGTGCGACCCTGGCTTTTAGTGTGGCCTTTCCTTGGCACGCGCGCGCATTTATTTCAAATTCCATTACATTTATTCATATTCTTTTATTTATTTATTATTTTGTGCGCGGCCCGCGTCACACGGGTATACCTTTTTCCAGGTCATTTTGATCGGATCTCCAAAATACGCACTACCCTGTTTTAGGCGGGTATTCCAACACCCACTATTAATATTGATACTCCGTGATTTGATTTTCAATTTTAAAAGTTTTATCGTCTTTATCAGAAAAAATATTAATAACCAATTTATTTTTAGCTTTTTTTTAATTAAAAGGAATTTTTGTTGATAAATTCATACGTTTGATTCGAAAATCACTATTAATTATTGTTATTTTAACGTCGTTATGATTGAATTATTTCGGCCATAAGTATTCTTAAGTTAATAATTAAATAAATGAATTAAAAGATGAGCACTGTGTAGTAGGCTAGTAGAGGGTCACACTATAATGCTGCTGTAAGCGAGTAGAGAGGGTCATACCGATATTTGTATAACACACTAATTTAAGCAAAGCTATGTTAAACCTATGTAAAAAGCTATTGTCCTCCCACAAATTCAGAAGTGGTCAAATCTACGCAATGAACGAGATTGATTTAAACGCGTTTACGGTCATCCAACTAAAAAAGTGGCTATCAGCGTTGGGCTTGTCGACCCAAGGTGTTAAGACCGAACTAATGGCTCGACTAGAGAAAGTACCTCCCAAGAAACGAGGTCACTTGCCAGAAGAGGAAGCCAGCCATTTTACCGAAGAAGAGCAGACTGACACCCCCAGCGCCGGACCCCAAAAGATCAACGCCATTCCGGAGGATGCAACACAGTCGCCGCAGGGAAGTGATTCCGAGACTGTTCCAGAGCAAAATGAACTTCTTGGAATTATCGCACAGTTGCGGGCTTCACTTATTGCTCAGCAAGAGGCATTACAACGAGCAGAAGCTCGTGGCGCCATGCAACAACAACAAATTGACGTTATGCAACTTATACAGTTACAGCAACAAGAGGAGACACGCGCCGCTACACCAAGCCAACATCAAGAGATGCTTGCCGCCTTACAACCACAGCTACAAGAAGGTGCCGCCATGCAACAACAACAACAGCCAAGCTATAGCACTGATGGCACTCAGGGAGACAGACCTTATACCAGGGCTGGGTCGCTACCCTTTGCTAAGAAAGCGGCAATCGATTTTGAAGGCAACGGGTGCGCAAGAAACTGGGTGGATCACATCAAGAACCTTGGTCAAGTCTACAATCTTGACAGTGATGGCATGCGTATGTTGCTCGTCAACAAGTTAAAAGGCAACGCACAACGCTGGCTACACGCCAACCCTACACGAATGCTGGATTCGTTCTAGAGGCTGTGCGAGCAACTAATCGTACCATTTGGAGAAACGGCGTCCAAAGCAGAGCAACGCCGCAAGTTCGAGCAACGCAAATGGACCAGAGACGAGCGTTTCACAATTTTTTTTGTTTTTTTAATAATAAATAATTATTTGAGCAAGTAGGCGAGCTTCCTGACCTATTCAGCCGCATATATACTACTGTGTCAGTAATTTAAAGCGACAGTTACGAACTTCCTAATTATAAATAAGACAATGCGCCGGGGGGCAGCTCCCGAATAGTAAAACGTCTCAGCCGTCTAGATGTATGTGTCCTTGTTATCCGTCTAGCCAGAAGCTTAGGGAGTCTGATTAGTCTAAGCCGATGATTTGCAGCCAGAGAGTTTATCACATCACCAACTGCTGGTACTCCAAGTTCCCTTCTAATGTCAACGTTTCTAATAAACCATTCCGCTTTGGCGATACGTCTCAAAACTTTGCCTGAAACGCCTGAACCTTCCGCAAGTGCGACCTGGCTGCTGTCCCATATATAGCCATCCCATAGCGCCATATTGGGGCTAGGAGGGAATGAAACAGTCGAGTCTTACAACGCAGACTTAGCTTATACTTTGGACCTGTTAACCAACTAATACGACTGGCCGTACCCTGCAGCTTCGCATAAATCTGTTTGACATGCGAGGCAAATGTCAGCCTCTTATCAAGAACTAATTCAAGATAGGTGTGTTCCAGTTGCTGCGGCAGAAGTTGTCCATGAAGGAACCCTCCTGGGCACGAGTCTCTCCTAAGTGAAAATTTGACCACCGCACACTTATCAGTGTTGATGGCCACATTCCACCTACAAGCCCAGTTCTCGAACCTCTTCAAAGAATTTGAAGTTTCTCAGTGGCGCTGTAAACACAGCTGGATCTAGCCAATACCGCAGTGTCATCCGCATACGTGGCAACACAAGTGCTAAGAGAGCTCAGGAGCAGCGGGGCGTCATGAGCGGACAAATTATAAAGCGTTGGGCCAAGCACGCTTCCTTGCGGCACACCAGCAGGAATCCTCTTGGTGGACGACACAACCCCATCCTGGACAACCGGAAAGGTCATATTTAAGAGTTAGCTCTTGATAACCTGAAATGGCTGAGGAGGGAGGAGCCCTTTGATCTTGGATAAAAGCCCCTGGTGCTAGACACGGTCAAAGGCCTTCTGAATATCCAGAAGGACCGCCACCACATACAGCCTGTTCTGGAACCCCTCAACAATGAAGTTCACCACGCGATTGAGCTGCTCCGGGGTACCATGACCTATCCTGAATCCAAACTGATGCCTTGGTATCGTATCCCGTACCACCGGTATCCTCTGCATCCTGTTAAGGATAAATCGCTCAAAAATCTTCGAAAACGTGGGCAGAAGACTAATCGGCCTGTAAATAGACACGTTATGGCAGGGTTTTCCTTTTTGTGTATCATCACCACATTGGCATTCTTCCAGGAGGAAGGAAAGTGACCAATTCTGAGCGCTGCATTAAGCACAAAGACCAAGAAGAGAAGTACTCTCTCGGAAGGAGTTTAGCAACTCTATTAGAAATGCCATCTGCACTTGGCGACTTCTGGTTTTTCAGCTTCTTGATCCTGTCTCTCACTTCCGGGAGCAGAATAGGAGCAACAGGGGGGACCATTTGATGAGGAACTGCCAACGAGGCAATGACCCGCTCAACCCTCGCCGCAGAGGAGGTAGCGAAGGGAGTGAAAGCTCTCAGCAAACACCTCAACACGGTCTTGCGGGGACTTGGCCCAAGTACCATCCTCTCTTTTTACAAGAAACTTCGAAGAAGCCTGCCTCTTACTATGACCTACAATCTTCCAAAGAGCATAGTTGTTGTCCCTGTCCGGGGTTGCCTCCTCCAACTCCTTATCCAACCGTTTCTGCCGCAGAAGATTTAACAACTTCTTCACCCTGTTGCCCAACCTGCGATAGACCCTCAGTACAGCTATATCATGGGACCTTGCATACATCTACCTAAGCCTGTGTTTGAACTCAATGAGAGCCCTAAGCTCCGGGGGAAGTGGAGGGAAGGACCTGAAAGAGAGACAGCTGCTGAGCGCAGCAAGCTCCGCTGCAGCAATGACACTTTGCTCCAAAAGCAAGGCAGCATCATCCACATCATCCGCAGTGTGAATCTCCATTTCCAGGTGAATGGAGTCCTCCAGCAACCTCTTAAACCTACAGACATCAGATCCAAAAGGAAGCAGCATCCTTTTAGGCACAGCGACACACCCCGCTAAGTGTAGCCCGATAATGAGCGGAATGTGATCCGAGCTGAGTTCAAAGGAGTCTTCAATAGTCAGCGTACGACCTTGAAGACCTTTCAAGAGTGCGAAATCCAAAGCAGAGGGAGTTCCGCCATTACAGGGGAAACAGGTGGATCTTCCAGTGGCCAACGCATCCGCTCCCAAGTTGTCCAGAGCTTCCACAATTGCAGCTCCTCTCCTATCTGCTCTGACACTGCCCCATCTGCGATGCTTAGCATTAAAATCACCTCCGATAATAGCTTTGTCTCCACAAATGTTTAGCATGGCCTCAAAGCCAACACATGTCTAGGCAGGACGAGGTGGCAAGTAAACCGCAGCCACATCCAGTTTACCCATGTCAGAGCTGAGCACAATCCTCGCCATCTGTAGCAGACCCAAACGTATCGGGCTTTACTGGTAATAAGTCAGGCCTTGCTTATCTCGGGAAGTCCGCCCTGTGTAAACTGTATCCTGGAAAGCTAATGTACTCTCCGTGCTTGAGGTGGGTCTCAGACACTAGCATTATATTAATGCTGTGTCCAGAGAGGTACACCAAAAGCTCCTCCCGATTGTCAAGGAGACTTCTGGCATTCCAAATGCCCACCTTAATGATTCCCATGAGCGATATTCATTCCACCTTGCAAATCTCGCACCACCAGCGAGATCGTGGTTAAGGAGGCGGCCAACTGTTCCACAAAGTTCTTTAGGGAAAGAAGCATGAGTGATGACTCCCTTATCATATCCCAATCAGGGACAGCGTTGGAAGGCTGCTGGGCATTGCTAGCCCTACCACGGCTTCCTAGCAATGGGAAATCATCGTGTAAGTCATAGGCTGCCTACCTAAATGCAGGAGGATTATTTCTTACTCCCAGATTTGAAGTAGGCTGGAACTGCTGCGCTCTTGTCCTACAGGCATAAGAAACCCCAGACTGCAGCATAGCCGAGGGCACCGTAGACTGCCCATTATAGGCAGACCTTGTAGAATTATGAGGCTGCTGCATAACCTTAGGGAGAACACCCTTAAGCTTTAGTGCATAAATGCGGCATTTTTTATTTACCTAGTTGAGTCATTTTTGAGCTCCACCGTTATTCGGTGCTTACCTAACTTAGAGATCAACAGAGCCTCCCTGTTGTTTACAGCAAGCTTGAGGTCAACGAACCAGACATTTTGTCTGACCTGCTCAGTGACTACGTCCTAACTCTCTTGGCGCCGGGCACTATTCGGGGGGTTAAACGATTAACTATCGTATGCCCCAGCTTAGAGAACTCATCCATAATAAAGTTCCTCGGCGTGGCGCTGGACAAATTCTTGATAACCATCCTGAACGGCCTGTCATCCTTAAGACAGAAATGAGTATATATAAACATAATACACGTGGTGACTCGAAATTTGTGTTTTCGTTACAGGAAAAATGGGAAAATTTGAGAACAGCGCAACGACGTTCAGGCGGAGGCAGATGGAGGCAGTGGCAGCGGTGACTCGAGCCAAGCTCGTGAAGGCGGCGGCGCTACCCGGAGCATGGAGGAAGAGGACAGAGCCGGCAAGGATGGGCAGGAAGATGACCGCGGCACCAGCAGAGGCCACGGTGAGCATTGTGGCAGCAGGAGGGGTGAACAATACAAGCGCGGGCAGGCGACGAGTGGCCCATGTCCCGCGGCAGGATGGGATCGGAGGGCAGGGGATGACCACATCGGAAGCAGCGGCACCCGCTCAACCGATGGAGGTCAGGTCCCTGGTGGCATGCCCGATGAAGCCCAGTCAAGCACAGGCACCGCAACTGGAGGAGGAAGGCACACCACCTCAAGTACCACGGACGCAAACTCCGGACCGGGACGTGCTCGAGTTGCATCCGGTAGAACGGAACGAGCTGTGGTGGGCTATGCCTACCGGGGCTGTGCTCTCCGAAGCAGGAGTAGAGGCCATCAGAAGGAAGCTGACAACGAGAAGGTACGGGCAGCAGAAGCGCTGGCTGCAGGAAGACGGAGGCGTCGTCTGGAGTGTAGTCTCCAACCGGGGAAACCACGTGGCGATTATGCGCCACGATTGAAACGGGGGGAGTGTGACGCGTGCCGCGCACAATAAAATGTAAATAGAAAGAAATGGAGTAAATAAAGAAAGTTGGAAAGAAGAGAGAGATTTGAATTGAGAGCCACCCTAACGGCCAGGGGCACACTGGACGGAAAAGAAGAGGAAAAACCGATCGCGGCGGGCACACTAGGACATGCCAGGCCCTATATAAGGCGGGCCGCTGGCCATAGGAAGGGACTTAGCAGCCGACAGCGATCGGAAGCGGTAAGCCACTTCCAGTAGTCAGCAGCCAAAGTCACTTTTTTGGGCGACCCGAATCCTTGGGGATTTGTTTTGCAATTAATTGTCGAAAGACTTTCGAGTCGCGGCAACAAATTCGGCTTGACGAATTCTCTCTCTGAAGACTTTTGAGTCCGCCCGCCATCTCTCTCTGAAGACTTTCGAGTCCGCACTCCCTCTCTCTCTGAAGACTTTCAAGTCCGCCCGCCCTTTCTCTCTGAAGACTTTCGAGTTCGCCCGCCTTATCTCTTTCTGAAGACTTTCGAGTCCGCCCGCTCTCTTTCTCTCCCGCAAACGGGAGACTTTCGTGTTCGTCGCGAATTCTCCCTCTGAAGACTTCGAGTCCAACAATTCTCTCTCTGAAGACTTTCGGGTCCAACAATTCTCTCTCTGAAGACTTTCGAGTCCGCCCGCCCTCTCGCTCTGAAGACTTTCTAGTCCAGCCATTCTCCCCCCTATCGAAGACTTCCGAGTCCACACTTGTCTCTTCTCTTCTCCTCCGCAGGCTCCCGGTCCCTCGCTCTCTCCGGACTGGGCGACCCAGCCCGCAGACAACTGACGCTGGCCGAACCTGACTGCCCGACGCGCACGAAGCTCAGACCACGAAGCGGCGTACCCGAGATCCGGGCTCAAGTATCTAAACTCTGCAGAAAGAAGCCTTGAATAAACAACTAAACCTACTTAAGTCAACCGAATTCTCTCCACTGTTCTCACTGGGGGCCGGGGAACCTGTCTTACAGCTACCACTCGGACTACTAGGCAGACTCTGGCCGTCCCTGAGCTATCTGGGAACTTGAGCGGCAGACCGTCACAAATTTTAATTTTAATTTTAGTCCTATCTCCACTGCTCTGGCTGATCAACATGGACGACATATTGAAAGAACTCAATACCGAACTAGTATAGAACTAGAACTATCACAACAAGCTAAGTACTTGGGAGTGATACTGGACACAAAATTACTGTTTGTGTTGAGGCTTAGATGCCTAGCAGATAGTGCATAAACTATTGCCTGTGGTTGTCGCAACTAGCACTTGGAACTAGGTGGACGGTTTGATTGGGTGTGGGTGAGGTTTGGTTGGTTGGTTGGTTGGATGAGGTTTGGTTGCTTGAGTTGAGGCCATGAAGACACGGCAATGGCGTCTGGTGCATGAATAAAAACTCTTCGGCTGAGGTTGAACTCTTACTGACTTTATTAATAAAACTTAACAGTATATATGATATATGTAGAAAATGCTTATGGTAACAAATATCGTATAAAAAATAATGTGGGTTATTGTGAATGTGGGTTACTGTGTATGTGGGTTATTGTGTATGTGGGTTATTGTCAGCTATAAGTGACCTGAGACTTATTGCCTTATTTCATTTTCCTCATGTCCGCATGCTATGCATATTCGCTTGACCTGGTAACTGATACTATATTTACGATAAATGCATATTGCTGCGACTGAAGAATTATTACGTATTATTCTAAATATTATTGCTTATGAATAAACGGTGCCGTGACTGAACATTCTCCCGGCCGTTGAACAGGTGTTCAACCTTCACTAAGGTCGAACGAAAAACTCCGTGGGATAGGTTCTGGTGCTGGTTGTTCAGTGCTCTGTCTGGGTTCGGGTGTCCGGCGTAAAGGTATTTCGACATCGTGGTGTCCATTTGCTGGCTGTCCGGCTAAGAGCCCATACAATGCCTGATAGGATTGACATCGCTAGGGCCACATAGGCCACTTAATGATGCTGAGGAGTGACAAGCTGATCCTTCCAGGTGGTCTTCTTTAATTTAACCAATTGGCGTGGCAAAACGCCCAGTTCCTCCAAGCTGACTACCTTGGCTGCCGTTTCTGGAAGTGGCTCAGTTGGGTTCTTATAGTCAATCTTTGTGATATTGCCAAACCGAACATATGTAGCCTTCGTTCCGCTGACCACAGTGCTGAATGTGCTCACGCTAATTTTTGAATTGCGTGCAGTGCAACCTGGGGCCAATGACAATAAGTCCGTTCCGTTAAGTTGCACTGTGGAAGCACAAGGCTTCAAGATCTATGCGACTGCGTGTGGCAAACATCCATCTGTTTCGCTGATGCGTTGCCAACCATATCAGCTCGGATCTTGACTGAAAGACCTCACATATAGATTCAGTTTTGTTATTAAATAACTGAAATTCACACCGATTTTCCACGCTGAATGTGGCTTGGTGGTTGAAACATATGTGCTCGTCATTTGGCAGCTCTGTACATTGGCTGAACTCGTCCTTAGTGAAACCCATGAACTGGTCTCTATGGACACTGACGGCAATGATTTCGGTTCTTAGCCGAAATCGCTGCCAGCTTCCGGCCGTCAATGTTGGGATAGGCATGATGCTGAACACTTCCTGTTGTGTTACAGACACCAGAGGTAGCGATATCTTGCAAATGACGTGGTTGCTCGTTGTGGTGCCTTTGGCATGCATCATTTTGTAGAGTTGGATAACATTATCCGAAGATACTGGAAGCAGTTGGTCTGGTGGGATATGCTCCCGCATCTGATCTAGCTGCTCCCTGAGTTGCTTGGAAGAGACTAGCATTGGACTAATTTTTTGATGACGAACGTCAGTGAGCACCTTAGCTATTTCATTCTGCATCCGCTGCCTTCCCGTTGACTCTTTCATGATTAGTATCTGGTACTCTAGCGTTTTGATCCGGTCGTTGGTGGCTGAGCTGCTCTTTCTGACTATGTTTATTGTAGAGTACAGAATTGATGTTTGATTTTTCCAGAGCATCATCAATACGTCTTCGTTAGACTTGACGTTATTTATCATTTTTGACATGTCGTCGGCGTACTTTGAGTCCAGAACGCCAAATAATGAATTCGCTACATTTCCGGCTATATGAAGTGGTGCTTTTCGTTATCGGGAATGATTAATCAACTCATTTCCTGCTTGTAGCTCGCCATATACATGTTGAAAATGTTCATATATTGACTTACAGGCATTGATGTTTCGCAGCTCTGAACATTTGTGTCTTAGTTCCGCCATACCAGTAGCCAATATTCCCATGTCTCTTCAGTATGGCTTCAAGCCATAATACGCAACTATGTTCCATTCCGAAATTGCCATTCTGGCCGTGCCAGCCGTTCGTAGAATATTCCCGGCTGACTTGCAAACTGAGTTACGGTTATAATACGCAATTATGTTCCATTCCGAAATTGCCATTCTGGCCGTGCCAGCCGTTTGTAGCATACTCCCGGCTGACTTGCAAACTGAGTTACGGTTACTGATTGACCCATTGCTAACGTTACTATGAGTAGCATTGCCAGCACCGTTGGTAAGATCGGAAATGAACTCTTCTTCTTCGGCGTGGGGATCTCTTCTGCCCGCGCTACATCCGCACCGGAGCTGTGTGGACGTTTTGTGGCTACTTCTTCTTTTATCACAGGTGCCAAACGAGTAACTGGTCGTTTCAATGTGCCTGATGCCGTTTTGTCATCTACTACACGAAGCTGATTGTCATTGCGCGGATACGTCTTTACTATCCGTCACATAGGCCAGCTCGTTACCGGCACGTTGTCTTCTTTTACTAGGACCAATAGTCCTTCTTTGACATTCTGTGCCATGGTCTTCCATTTAGTCCGCATTTGCAGCTCTTGTAGATATTCCATGGACCATGGCCTGGATACCAACTCCCATCTTTTTACCAGAGTTATCCCGGGTAGGGCAAGATTCGCATCAGGAGGAGGTACTAGAGGCTCACCAATTAAAAAATTACCTGGAGTGAGCGCTGATGTATTTTTTTTTTCGCGCGAGTCCCATGCCCACCTCCCGCCCAACCGACCGAAGGGCGCATCCGTGTGATGTACGGCACGAAACGCGTACTAGAAAGACGCGAGAGAAGGAAAAAATAGAAATGGACGAGGAAAAATTAGGATACACTACGGGCTAGTACTACAAGCAATACAGTTTTTAATTTTTAAAGGCTTTCAATGCCTTCAATACTACTAAAGAGACGATTGTAATCCGTACATAAAACCCTAAAAGGTTCATGCACTTCAAACTCACGCCTACAGTGGTGAACTACTAATGGTATAAAAGTTCTACATTAAAGGCGGGAAACATGGAAATTGCCTAGCGGGTAGGGGCTTTCCACATCACCGTTAATAAGTTTATGTAAAAAGACGACGCCAAGCATCGTCCTACGGTTAGCTAAAGAAGGTAGATTAAGTAGGAGAAGTCTACTAGAGTAAGACGGTAATCTAAGGTTGGCATCCCAGGGTAGGCCACGGAGGGCGAAAAGCAAAAAGTTCTTTTGGACAGATACAATGCGGCTACTATGGTCTCCAAATTGAGGACTCCAGACGCACAAACCATACTCCAATATAGGGCGAACCAACAAAGTAAAGAGAGTCTTCGTTACATAAGGAGAATCGAATTCCTTCGCCCACCTTTTAATGAATCCCAGCATGCCTCTGGCTTTGTTAACCATACAAGAAATATGTTCAGTGAACGAAAGTTTAGGATCCAGGCGGACATCCAGATCATCAACAATAGTAATTCTTTCCAAACGGCAGTCGTTAAGCATATAGGTTGCAAGCAGGGGAGTAACACGTGAAAATGTCATAAGATTGCATTTTGAGCTGTTGAGATGTAAATCGTTAGCATGACACCATGCTTGGAAGTTATCAAGATCCGATTGTAGGTCTGATTGGCGAGAACTGTCCCTATACTGCAAGCAAAGTTTAACGTCATCAGCGTACATAAGTACTCTGGATTTGGTTAGAACCTGCGGCAAATCATTGATAAACAATGTGAATAGCAGTGGTCCAAGGTGGCTACCCTGTGGGACGCCAGATGTGACCCTAAGGCTATTGGATAGGTCCGTGGGATCGGACGACATCGGAGTGAGGGGCCTTGAATTGAGTATCGCCTCGACTTCAATAATTATTGTGTTAAGCTTGTCAAACGTTAGTGATGATGTGGCTGTGACTGATACCAGTAGCCTTTTCGCTGATTTTACCGCAGCTTCCCATAGGCCGCCAAATGATGGCGCTCGAGGCGGAATGAACTTGAACTCCACCTGCTGCCTACTACATTGGTTTACGATCTTGGTCTTAGGTTTCCTACTAATTCAAGATATTCTGCTTTAGTGACAAAACAGCAGAATACTGCAATGTACGCATAATCTGGTCTTTATCCACGGAAATTATGGTGAATCCAAAAGGGACCGCAGTTGTCGACTCAATCAATTTGGGTCGTGCCCTTGTGCATCTGACACAACTGTGTATGATGCTTCTGGCCATTGTTTTGTCGTTCAGAATCCAGTATTGTTGTCTGGCTGTGGCTCTCATGTTCTTTTCATGCATCTCTCGTAGCAACATCTTCACAATTAGATCATTGTATGGAGCAAGATCTGATGCTTTCCGGAATACGGCAGGTTAGATTCTTCTAACCTCCCTCCGACTCTGATGAGTCCGTCATGTCCGATTATTGGAGACAACGAAAAAATTGAACTTCTCTTGTCCACTGTCCTGGGGATGCGCACTTGTTTATACTCAGCACTGTATTCAATTTTTTGAATAGTGCTTAAAATAAGTGTCCTAGCATAAGTTAGTTCACCTACACTTAGAGTAGTTGTAGGAGATCGGTTCTGCTTGTGAAAAAAGCGCAACATGTAAACTACAATGCGCTGCAACTTGTCAAAGGAGTTGCTGTGATTGGAACTGTATAGTTCGGTTCCCAGTTCATCTTGGCATGTTGGCAAACTCACTTGCTTCACTCGTCGTTCTAGATCGCTGGGAGTGATGCCCGGTACTTTGGACCATTTGTCTCGGGAACCGTGTAGGAATCAGAGAACTGCACGAGTACCATATTGTAGCACTCGAATCATACACAAAAAGTTTCAAGTGCAAGTGCCACTCACCACTCGGAAAATGAGTGAAAGAAAAAGGCAACACTCTCAGTAGCCTATCGGAGCGACTTGATGTGATTGCGGGTGAGGTTAAGCAGACGGGTGACCGGGTTTCCAACCTGGAGCGGGCTCAATGGGAGCAACTGAACGAGCGAGTAGAGCTCTTGCACCAGGAGGTCGCGGATATGAGGGCGATGAGAGAGAGGGTGCGAACTGTAGAGGCCAAACTAGCTGCCCAAAATAATGTAAACAACGCGTTCGATTTACGAAAAACCTTGCGGTCACTTTTCAATCAACTTTGTTTCTCACTCCACTCGCCGCCTCGAGTTCGGGACATTTTCCGTGCCCGAAAGTCGCAACAGAGTAATGTTGACCCGGTCATTATTATTCGAATGGACAACGTGAGAGAAAAGATCGCGGTGGTGCATGTAATCGCTGCATATAGGCGAGAAACTAAAACTCCGCTGAGCTTAAAACATGTAAGCTATGACTCTGATGCTGCTATCTATATCAATGAGCAACTGCACAAAGAGCACTATCTGATTTTTAAAGAGTCGATGCGTCTAAAGAAGAGAAAAATCTTGACTGCTGTATTTACCCGACGTGGATTTGTACATGTGCGATGCAAAGGGAGTGAGAGCATAAATTGCATCGAACATATGGAGGAGCTAAGGAAATTAGCTGATAACGACGGTGAATCTCGTGCTGATCCCTCTCTCTCTCTTCTACGCCCGCTCTGACTAATGCTGGTTTGGAGAGCTTTCGTTCTTAAATATATTTATAATTAGTAAATAACATTTTAAAATTTGTTGTGTTAGTTAAGTGTTTATATAAGTTATGTTTACATCTTCTGTTTCTTATTGTACCGTATAGTTCTGAGTTTGCGATGCTAAAATGTCATTCTTATTTCTATGTCGGATAATGTTGCAATTACCACAGTTGGAAGCGTTATTCGAGTTTTATGTAAACAAAAAAAGCGCTTTAAAATAGTTCACATAAATGCTCAGAGCCTATATAAGAAGATCGACGAGTTCAGATCACTATTTGTTCAGTCTGATGTTGATGTTATTTGTGTTTCTGAAACTTGGTTTACGTCTGATTTGTCTAGTTTCTTAATTTATTGTGAGGGCTATGTTTTGTTTCGTTCTGATCGTGTTGTTCATGCTGGTGGTGTAGCTATGTATGTTAAAAGTGCGCCAAATTGTATTGTTAAATGTAACCAGCCTAGAGACAGTATAATTGAATACCTTTTTCTGGAAGTCACAAACAAATTTTCTCGCAGTAAAGTGCTCATTGGTTGCATTTATCGCCCGAACCGAAATACAAATTTTGCGCCCCTAATTGAGATTATTAGTGAGTTATCAGCTTCATACAGAGACATCATCCTTGCAGGAGACTTTAATAGCAGTTTACTAAATGAAAAAACATTATTAGATGGATTTGAGTCTTTGGGTCTGTACGCTGTTAATACAGCTACGCCCACGCATTTCAGTAACTACTGTGATACTCTACTTGACCTTTTTTTCATTAATAACTCTAGAAAGAATTTTCTTTACGACCAGGTCTCCGTACCAGTATTTTCCAGACATGATCTTATATTTCTCATCTGTGATATATTTATTGACGATACTGAAGAATCTTTCAGCTATAGGGATTTCAAAAATATAAATTATACGGAACTTCAGTGTGAATATAATGCATGTGATTGGCGTCCGATATATCAATGTTGTAGTGTTGAGTCCCAACTGAGTGTCCTAAACGTTAATTTGGTGTATTTGTTCAATAAATGCGTCCCTATTAAGACTAAAGTAATTAAACCGAGACAAAATCCTTGGTTTAACAATGAGATAAAAAAGTATATTAAGCTGAGGGATGTAGCATATTTTAAGTGGAAGCGATACAAAACTCACCACTTCTATTTGCAGTTCAAGGTTTCAAGAGCTACTGTTATAAAAATGATCAAAGCGGCCAAGTGTGAGCACTTTAAGTCTAAATTTAACAACAATGTAACGTCAAAGCAAACATGGAGGGATTTAGGTAGCGTAGGCATAGGGAAGAGTAGGTCAAGAGTAGACCCCAACGTCGATGTGGAAAAACTGTGTCAATCGTTCTCACAAGTTGATGTACCTGATGCAACATCTAATCAGTACCTGAATAATGCAATAAACGGTGATACTAGTTTTAACTTTGTGTGTGTCAATCAATGTGATGTGTTGGAATGTATACTTAAAATTAAGTCAAATGCTGAAGGCCTTGACAATGTTAAGCCTAAATTTATTAAAATTATGTTACCATTATTACTTCCTCACATTACATATATTTATAATTCAGCAATTACCACATCCACTTTCCCTTCTGCTTGGAAAAAAGCTAAAATAATCCCTCTGTTGAAACCCAATAAGGAATACAGGCCTATTTCAATTCTACCTTTCCTAGCTAAAGTACTTGAAA
Source organism: Drosophila mayri (assembly GCA_008042485.1). Lineage (NCBI taxonomy): Eukaryota > Metazoa > Arthropoda > Insecta > Diptera > Drosophilidae > Drosophila > Drosophila mayri. The sequence continues at coordinate 19,565 of VNJN01010334.1, forward strand.
ATGTAATGTCGCTGCAAATTCAGAAATTTATTGAAAGGAATTCGCTGTTGTCGCAAAAGCAGTCGGGGTTTAGGAAAAAGAAAAGCTGTGTTAGTGCAATTACTAACATCGTGGAAGATATCCGTAAACAACTTGACAATAATTGTGTGACTTTTTTGACCCTTCTTGACCATAGTAAAGCTTTTGACTCAGTTAACCACCATATTCTAAGTACTAAACTAAAAACCCTTTTTAACTTTTCAAGTACTTCCGTTAGGTTTATTGAATCGTATCTGTGTAATAGGCTTCAGGCAGTCGTTTCGGGTGATCGAATTTCGAGCTACGGTGAGCTCACGCGCGGCGTTCCCCAAGGATCAGTCCTGGGCCCTTTGTTGTTCTCTATGTGTGTAAATGATTTACCTAGTCTCTTGTCTGATTGTGAAGATCATTTGTATGCAGACGATGAGCAAATTTACGTTAGTAGTCCTATTAAACAGTTTAATGTTTGTGTTAGTGCTAGTAATAGAATGCTTGGAGTAATTGATAATTGGGCAAGAAGTAATGGTTTAAGTATTAACCCGACAAAGTCAAAGTGCATAGTAATTGGCAAAAAACCTGTTGATACAACTAATATACTCAATTTACTAATCAATGATAGTCCAATACAATTTGAAGAGTACGCTGTTAATTTAGGTTTTACTTTCAGTAATACCCTTAGTTGGAGCAAACATATCTCCAAAGCTACTGGGCGAACATATGAGTTGCTGCGTCAGCTCTCGTATTCAAAGACTTTTCTTCCGACTGAAATACGACTTCTGGTAGCAAAGGTCATTTTTATTACGACTATGTTTTATGGGATAGAAGTTTTTGGACACTGTGACTCGCGGGATATGCTCAAGCTAGTAGCAGCTTTAAACTCTATAATCAGATATGTTTTTAATTTAAATCGTCTTGACCATGTATCGCACTTGACATATAAAATACTGGACCTAAACTTGACTTCGTGGATTCAATATAGGACTCTAGTATATTTACACAAAATTGTAATGTCTCATGAACCAGAATATTTGTTTGACAAACTCGTATCTGCCACTTCAACGAGAACTAATAATTTTATATGCCCAAAATATACTGCATTGTGCTCGAATAGGCAATTTTTTATTAACGCTATCCGTCTGTGGAACAATCTACCGCATAGATATAAGACAATTAGGGTCGCAACTCAGTTCAAATCTCAAATTAAGAACTATTTAAAATAATGAAAAAGAAAAATTTCTTAATATTAAGTAATATTTATAAGTCTTTGTAAGTACATATGTTTCTCAATTCATGTGAGTAGTGCTATAATTATAAGTGTAATCTTGTTGCGCTAGGATAAAAACTTAATAAAATTAAAATTTAAAAAATTAAAAATGATTTGTGTGCTGCAAGCACTCGGTGTGAGACACACCCAATCAATATGGCACTCTTTGTCTGCGAGTGCCGATCGCACATGTATCCAAAGCGCAGGCAAGAAGTAACCACAAACACCCATAGAAAAAAAGGGTTGTGGCAAAAACACACATGGATGACGTCACAATCACACAAGTATCTTCGAGATACTCGAGTACTCAAGTGTGTGTGACGTCATCGCGTTCTTCGTTGATCCCTAAACCCAGCAAACATTTTGGCGAAATCTTCAATCGCCAAGAAGACACTTCCGCTATTGAAATGGTTTGCTGGGTAACAATCAGCGCCTAAGCAAAAAAAAATAAATAAATAAAAAAAATGACCTGCACACAAACCTTTTTTGCGTATTCCTCTTTACCCATCCTTCGTAGGCTGCCCCCGATCGTTGCGTGTACGTCCGATCACCCGAAGCATTGAGCTGATGCAAGCACTCGCACCCTTTCTGCCAAGCAAAAAAAAACATTGTGTGTCTGAGATACTCGAGTGTTTTTCGACGAGTACCAAAAACACAGCAGTGTCTGAGATACTCGGTAGCAGATACACTCGAGTATGTGAGGCACTCAATATTTGGCTAGTGCACTTGGTGTGTGAGTTACTTGTGCAGTTCTCTGGTAGGAATAAAGGTCCAAACAGCCAGAAGTTCTGTTCCGCTAATTTGCTTGCCGCAAGTCCTCATGATAGTACATCAGCTTGGTTATTCGCGGATGACACGTGTCGCCACTGAGATTGATGCGACACCGCCTGGATTTTAGCGATCCGATTTGCCACAAACGTGTGTTTTAATGATGCGGACGCATTTATCCAGGTTAAGTTGAATCCGTCCATAAGTACCCAGATGCCTTGTCGTCAGACATGCGTAAATCCTTTCTAACTCTATGGGTCAGTTCTGCTTCTAAAACTGCATCTCATAACTCCTGTGATGATTCCGAACTGACCACTCGTTTGGTGATGGTTAACGCTTCGCTTTTTTGAGATCGTCCACATAACTGATTCTTTTGTGGCATCCAAAGCAAACCCAGCGTCTTAACACTATATTGTTGGAGTGTTTCATCTAACTTGACTTTAGAGACGATATCCTCTTTGAGAATTTGGCTTAATACCTCTGAGGTATTGGAGCACCATTTTCGGACCTTGAATCCGGAAGGCAGCAGTATTTTGTTTAATTCTTGTTGAATTTGTACGGCCTCTGGGATGCAGAGACCGACGAGCCAAGCGGCAGATGATTCTTGGCCTTCTCGGACAGATAATCCAATCATTTAGTAGCTAGGAATGGCGCTGCTGTTGTACCATATGTGACAGTTTTAAGTCTATAAAATTTTAGATCGTCTGATGGTTTCTTCCGCCATACGATTAATTGATGGAACTAGTGGTCAGGGTGCATCCACACCTGCCGATACATCTTCTCTATATCTGCAGTAAACAAGTAACTGTGGGTACGTATGTGGGATGTACCAGCCTCATCTGTCCAAGACGTTCATATTCTTCCATCAGCAAATGGAAGTTTCACAATGAATTTTCCATCTATCGCAACCTGTAGATTCGCTACGAAATGAATGAGCTTCTATTGGAGATCGCGCTTTTTCTTTAGTTTCTTCGATTGGGGATCGAGATTCTCTAGTGTCCAAAATCGTTCGAGTAGCGTATCAACCTCCTCTTCTGTGGTTGCCGCTACACAAAATGCCGCTGGGTCATGCTCAGCAGGAATTCTCCCGGCCACAATCCATCCAAGTTTTGTATTTTGGAGAATTGGGCCTTCCGGCTTCATCAGCATCTGATTTGGTAGAAGCAACGAATAATAATGCTCTGCGCCAATGAGCATGTCAATTTTTCCTGGTTTGTCAAAGTTTGGATCAGCCAGGGTGACGTTGTTTGGGACTTGTAGCTATGAGGCAATTAATTCATGATCTAGTTGATCGGCTATGATATGCGGCAGCACAAAAGCTTCTACTTGTTGATCAAAGCAAAAGAAAGTTTGCTCTAGCTCGACTGGTTTTTGGGTTGCCTCCAATGCCCTCGCTGCGCAACGATGCACCGTGGAGCTTTAATGACAGCTTGGAGGCCATTCGTTCAGAGATCAGATTAATTTGTGATCCTGAGTCTAGCAAGGTAAATGTGGCCATCTTACCATTGCTTGGTTTGACCAATACCTTGACTGTGGCCAGCAAATTGTAGCTTCTGTTGCTTGCTGCACCTACAGAAGGTGATTGTGGCTCTGTTGCCGCACCTGACGTGGCCTCCAGGTGCAGCAATGTATGGTGTTTTTTATCACATTTGAAACACGTACGGCCTCGGCAATCTTTCGCCTTATGGTCACTGCTAACACAGTTAACACACAATTTTTGTTTCTGAACCCATTTGACTCTTTCGGGTATGGTTTTGCTGCGGTTTTGTATAGCCAATGAGTCCGTTTGCGGAAAGGGCAATTTTGTTGTTTTTAAGCGCTGGCAGAAGTGAATGATGGGCTCTTCTGCTCCTTTCTCAATTTTTGACTGCGTTTTCCTGTTCCCAGCACTCGGCTTCGCTGGTCCAGGAAGCTAAGCATTGTATCGAGACCTTGGAGTTCTCTTGATTGCTTATGATTGTATCCCAGCTGGATATATCAATGCCTAGTCCCTTTAATGATGGGACTCAATTGTTGTGATATACAAGTCTTTTAATGACTTTGGATCGTCATTGTTTGTATGATGTTGCAGGAGGCGATTGAGATTCGTATCTGCTACATGGAGGGGATTGTTGTACGCGTCAACCAATATCTCCCATGCGCTAATGTAATTTTCTTTTTTATGACTTATTTATCTTTTTGATGGTTTTGAGGTACCACATCTTCCTGACTTTGGGCATATTGGTATAATGAACCATGCATTTGAATAAATCGAAGAACTGAGTCCATTTGAGTAGATCCCCGTCGAACTTTGGGATGTTGACTCTGGGCAAATGCACATCTTCATTGTTTGCGCCCCCAAGACTCTTTGCACTTCCCCTTCTAGTCGGGGGAACGCCTTCATGTCGTATCCTTCTTAGACTGGGTCTTCGTATTCTTGGTGAACAGCGAAATGGACATTCTGATATTGGTCCCATAACGAGTTTATCGAATCCCTTGTTATAGCCCCTCCGCTTTCGGAATATTCTTTCAGGGCCCGTTTGATTGATTCGGCAATCGCTTTTTGTCGCCGACATGCTGATATCAGCTTGCTTGCAGGTTGCGGTAAGCTAGCAACGTCTGCATTTTTCAAAGCATTGCTCAAAGCTGCCTTTCCGGGGACATTGCTCTAGGTTTGAACCATTGCATCGGTTATTATCGTTCTTTATCTGTCGTATGACTCACGACAGTCTACGTAAAACTTTAAATATTGTGCGGTTCTATTTCCCGCTGGAATATTTTTGTCATTACCGCAAATCGATTCTATCGATTGCGGCCAACTTTGATTTATAATACGTTGGATTTTGCTTTCTTTCTGCAGAGTCTTTTTTAAAATTGCGGATGAGCTTTGATATTTCTTGACTGATTTCTTCCTTTAAGTCTAACGCCTCTGTGACTGCTTGCTCCTCCTTATTAGATATATTGAAAATTTTTTTTTAGTTCCTGACCGTTGGGAGTGTTTTATTCGCTTTGACAGCTGGATTAAGCTCCTATTCGCAACCGTGATGTGGTCAAAGGAATCAACAAATGGTCAATAGACTTGGAGGATTTTTAGAATTTAGAGTTTTAAAAAAGGATTTTGGTCAATGTGTAGTTGTGCCGATAGGTTCCCAAGAGTTACGGAACTTTATCGGTTGATCTTACCAAGCTTAGGAAAATTCCAGAGTTACGGAATCTTTACTGTTCTTTTGACGTATTCGAGATAATTTCCTGTGAGTCAAATATTTACCAAAACTGTTTATTTGGTGGGTGAGAACAATTAGAAACTTCCCAAGAGTTACGGATTTTTCCTTTTGTTGAAATGTTTTTGAGGATCTTAGGAAGAACCCAAGAGTTACGGATTTTCATGTTTTTTACTTACGTCGGTTGACGTGTTCGTCAGGGTCACCCAAATGTTTGTTGGTGGGTGTGACAATTTAGGAAGATCCCAATAGTTACGGATTCTTTCCTTTTGATTAGGATTTAGGAAGATCCCAAGAGTTACGGATTCTTCCTTTTGATTGAAAATTAGGAAGATCCCAAGAGTTACGGATTCTTCCTAATGACTAACGTCGGGTTGACGTGTTCGCCAGGGGCACCAAAATGTTTATACGGAGGCTTCGATGCCTGGTAGATAGTGCATAAACTATTGCCTTTGATTGTCGCAACTAGCACTTGGAACTAGGTGGACGGTTTGGTTGGTTTGGTTGAGTTGGGTGCATAAAGACACGGTGATGATGGTGTCGGGCATAAAGACACGGCGATGGTGTCGGGCATGAATAAAAGCTCTTGGTTGAGGTAGAACTCTTACTGACTTTATTAATGAAAACTTAACAGTATATATAGGTACAAAATGCTTATGGTAACAAATATCGTATAACAAAATAATGTGGGTTACTGTGAATGTGGGTTACTGTGTATGTGGGTTATTGTGTATGTGGGTTATTGTCAGCTATAAGTAACCTGAGACTTATTGCCCTATTTCCTCATGTCCGCATGCTATGCGTATTCGCTTGACCTGATAACTGATACTTTATTTACGATAAATGCATATTGCTGCGACTGAATAACGTAGTATTCTAAATATTATTGCTTATAAATAAACGCTGCCGGGACTGAACAATTATCATGGAAAAACAACATCAGTGAACGAGTTAAGGAAGCGGGTATAGCCTTCTACTCACGCAGGTGCCATGGTAGCACAAGGATCATGCCCCGCGACGGCGCTTAGCGCAGTATTAAACCTGATCCCAATAGAACACTTTATCGGGAATACAGCAGCCCAAAGGGCGGTACGACTGAAGGCAAGCCAAAGCTGGAAGAACTATCACACTGGGCACTGTACGATCTTGAATGAACTAGACTATATGGGAACAACAGGAACAGACTACATGACAACCGAACTAAGATTCGTCAAAGCATATACAACCATATATACCACAAAGGAAGACTTGAGAAGAGGGAGTGTATCCGAACAAGACGAAGTATACCTCTACACCGACGGCTCGAAAATGACATGCGGTGTAGGGGCCGGAATCTTCGCCGACAGCTGGGGAGCAGAAGAGCCCTTCAACCTCCCAGGCAGAGGTATTCGCAATTCTGAAAGATGTCGAACTCTCAGAAAACCGAGACCAGGACACAGGGTATTCTACTGTCGAGACAACCGACGGTAAGTGAATGTTGTAGCCCTGGAACTAAATGGAACCAAATGTGGTGACGCGTATGTAACTACGTTTTTTCAACTTCACCAATTAAATTTATCTTAGCAGAGGCAGGAATTGCTGGAAACCACAATGCAGCTTATAGAAAAAATAAAAAATCAAACTGGATTCAATGAACAGAGTAAAAACGGCACCTTCATGTCACTGCTCTCGCAAAAGATTTAAATTCCATCGCCACGCTACCGATTACACGAGCAATATGCTCTCCATCGTGACTGCTTCACAGCAACTTTGCACAGTCATAAAAAAACGTATACCAGTAAAATAACTTTCCTGAGTGGCACTCATCACACCAGGATTGTGAAGACGGGCACACATCTGGGGGGAGAGGGTCCTATCTCCACCGCTCAGGCTGATCAACATGGACGACATATTAAAAGAACTCAATAGCGAATGAGTGAGTGGTAGCATACGCGGACGACGTAGTCCTTCTCACCACAGAACCATTCCCCGACGGAACGGCAAAACGGAACTTATGCTCTTTACGAAAAGAACAAAGATCCCCATGTTCACAAAACTACAGATAGATGATATAGAACTAGAACTATCACAACAAGCTAAGTACTTGGGGGTGATACTGGACACAAAATTATCATGGAAAAACAACATCAATGAACGAGTCAAGAAAGGGAGTAGAGCATTCTACTCGTGCAGAAAGATTTTTGGAAAATCTGGGGCATACACCCCAAGATCATAATATGGCTCTACACAGCGGTGGTTAGACTAATACTTACATACGAAGCACTTGTATGGTGGCCAGCACTAACTAGGGCATACAACTGACAAAAGCTTACAAGGATTCAAAGATCGGCAGGTGCCACGGGAGCACTAAGATCATGCCCCGCGGCGGCGCTGAACGCAGTGTTAAACATGATCCCAATAGAACACTTCATCAGGAATACAGCGGCCCAAAGCGCGGTACGACTGCAGGCAAGCCATAGCTGGAAGAACTATCACGCTGGGCACTGTACGATCTTGAATGAAATAGACTATATGGGAATAACAGGAACAGACTACAAGGAATAAGGAACAACAACAGGAATGACAACCGAACTAAGATTCGGCAATGCATATACAAGCAGATACCCCACAAAAGAAGAATGGAGACGAGGGAGTGTATCCGAACAAGACGAAGTATCCCTCTACACCGACAGCTCGAAAATGAGATGCGGTGTAGGGGCCGAAATCTTCGCCGACAGCTGGGGAGCAGAAGAGTCCTTCAACCTCCCAGCGTCAGCGACAGTGTTCCAGGCAGAGGTATTCGCAATTCTGAAAGCTGTCGAACTCTCAGAAAACCGAGACCTCAAGAATACCAACGTTTGGATATAGGAAATGAGAAAGCTGAAAACCTGGCCAGGCAGGGGTCAGAAGAAACCCACATTGAATTTGGTATTTGAGTAACGGATCCGGTACAATACCGTTAAAGACAGAATTTTAGTTATATTTGCCTAATATAAATTTTAAATATCTCATTAATTTTTATTGTCATATAATAATAATCTAATAACTGACAAAAGCACACGAAAATATGTAAAAATTAAAAGATCCCGAGGTCTACTTTTTTTGCCGTTGACCGTATACTTGTTTTGATATAATAGTTCCATTATCAGATATGTTGATTGATTCAGACACCAAATGAATTTTGATAAATAAAATAAAACAAATATATACCAAGACGCAAAAATTATCCCAAAAAATAAGAATATTAAAACCACCACATGATGTAAAATTTAAATCAATTAATATTATTTATTAATACATTGTTCTATTTATATACAATTATTTGTAGCTTGTAATTTATTGAGCATTTAAGGGCATACTTTCTAAATATTTTTACTAATGTTGCAGCTATGTTTAATGATTATTTCATTTAATGAAACTGATATCCAATAAAACATTTGCTTTTATTGGCTGCTTTTTCACAAGTCTTTAAATTGTTAACCGAATAGAGTACACTTTTATGATAATATAAATGAAACGTATCCCTTTTATTTTTACCATGCTCGGCCTTGTAACGGTAAATAGCCCCCACATTGCTGCTGATGACCATTAGAAATAAAATTATTTTGATTTCTATATGCCATTGCTAAGCTGTTTGACATTAAAGTATTATTACATGGTTGCTGCAACATAGCGACATTGGAACCTCCAACAGTCCCATAACTAGTAAGTAAAGATGAAGATGTATCTGGTGAGTGAGAATTCGGGGCCTCTCCAGTTATAAGATTGAGACCACTTGTAAGATTGCCAGTTACTGAAGCTCCACTGTTAGTGTTAGCACTGTTACTGCCACTGCTATTGTTGTTGCCAGAGGGTGTCGTACTAGTTCCATGTGGTTGCGATTGAGTTATATTATTACTTCCTGCACACGGCTTACCATCCTTAACAAGTACAGGAACTGCAACACGACGGGGTGAACTCGAAGACTGAAAAGAAATAAAAGCGTCGAAACCTAATTAAATTTATTAAAAGAGGTGCAAAGTGAAAAGGAAAAGTGACGCGTGCCACATAATAGAGAGAGTTAAATTGAATGCGCGCGCCCACCAAGGGGCACACTGTGCGGAGAAGAAGAAGACGCCGATCGCAACGGGCACATTCGGCCACGGCAAGGGCTAATAATGCGGACCGCTGGCCGTAGAAAGGCACTTAGCAGCCGACAACGATCGAAAGCGGTAAGCCACTTCCAGTAGTCAGCAGCCAAAGTCACTTTTCTGGCGACCCGAATCTTTGGATTTGTGTTGCAATAAATTGTCGAAAGACTTTCGAGTCGCGGCATCTAATTCGGCTTGCCGAATTCTCTCGCTCTGAAGACTTTCGAGTCGGCCCGCCCTCTCTCTCTGAACACTTTCGAGTCCAACCATTCTCTTCCGTGCACTGAAGACTTTCGAGACCGCCGCATCTCTCTCTGAAGACTTTCGAGTCCGCAATCTGTAGACTGGCGAGTCCGCCTGTCTCTGATGACTTCCGAGTCCATCCTCGGACGATGCCCGAACCCAGGGCGAACCGTCACCGAGACGAAGACGACATAGACGGGAAAAGCCC
>VNJN01010337.1:0-10426 GCA_008042485.1 Drosophila mayri
TTTACATCCTTAACCCTATCCCTACCCTAACTTAACCTACTATGTACACTTAAACTACTATTTACAGGTATTATACAATGTTGTGGCGGCGGCCACCCGTGACCGTCGTCACAGCAACAATTTTTTATTTTTCGTTTTCTTGTTTATTACAGCTCGATTTGACGAGCTCGCATACATTGTTGCCAAGACGGCGACTCCGTCCCCGCATTCCCCTGACCATTCCACATGGACAAACTTGATCGGACATTCCTTTGCCAGTACGATTGGATTTGCCACATATGAGCTCGCCATTCCTACAGTATAGGGAAAATAAATGATAATCTAGTGACTCAGAGTCAGATAGTGAAGGGCCTCCGCGTACTTCAACCCCCATACAGACACCCGCTGATCCCTCTTCGGTAGTAATTATGGACACAGAAAAGCTTAAAGCCGTTATTTAAGCCGCCGTTACCCATGCCCTTTCAGAGGCGTCCGGCGAAGCTAAGCGCAGGGAAGACGAGTTGCGCCAAACCATACAACAATTGGTCACTCAAGTTGCGGCAGTCCAAATCGCACTCGCACAGGCGGCAGCTCCTGCGATTAAGATAAACGAACCCGTTAATATTTTAGACAATGTTCAATGTAACGAGCCCCTAGACGCCGTGAAATGCCTACCCGAATTTACGGGTGGACAAGAGACTTATTCTTATTCATATTCATATTCATATTATTTCATACTTTATATTTAAAAAATATGTAAATAGCTCCCGCCATTGCCAAGCTGTGGTAATAATTAGGAGTAAAATTAGAGGCCCTGCCGATGCAGTGCTATCTTCGTTCGGCACTATATTAAATTTCGACGCGATCATAGACCCCCTCAATTTTACATATAGTGACAAACGCCAGATTCATATCATCGAGCAGGAGATGGGCACCCTCAGACATGGAAGCCTTACAGTTTTACAGTATGTGACGGTCTGCCGCCGAGGTTTAGGATAACTCAGGGTCGGCCAGGGTCCGTCGAGTAGTCCGAGTGGTAGCTGTAAGAGATATTGCCCGATCCCCCAGTGAGAACAGTGTCGAGAATTTGGTGACTTAAATAGGTTTCCTAATTTATTCGATCTTATGAGTTACAGAGATGTCGATGGGATCGTTGGGTTGGGTGCGCCCTGGTCGTCCGGGCCTCGGGATGCCCTCCGGTCCGCTCGGGTTACAGGGTGTCTCGGGACGCCGACAGGTCAGTTCGGGCGAATGGACACGTCGCCGGCCCAGAAGTCGTCGGGCTTCGGGGTGTCCGATCGGTCGGCTCGGCGAGTGGGGTCCGGGAGTTGTCGATGCCTTGGGAGGCCCCCCTAGGTTGGTCCTGGTTCCGGTAGTCTGTGGAAGAGAGAGGGAGAAACAAAGGGCAACTCGGAAGTCCTTCCCCGAGAATAAGCGTGGTGGACCCGGGAATCCTCACCAGGGAAGAGAGAGAGAGAGAGAGCTGGGGGGACTCGTAAGTCGTCCGTTGAAGAGAGATGCGGTGGACTCGAAAGTCTTCCGAGAGAGAATTCGCGGTGGACTCGTAAGTCTTCGGGCACGGCAGAGAGAGGCGGTGGACTCGTAAGTCTTCGGGCACGGCAGAGAGAGACGGTGGACTCGAAAGTCTTCCGAGAGAGAATTCGCGGTGGACTCGTAAGTCTTCGGGCACGGCAGAGAGAGACGGTGGACTCGAAAGTCTTCCGGCGAGAGAGCGATTCGGCGAGCCGAATGATCAGTCGGGCTGGGACTCGGAGGTCTACCAAGAGGAGAGAAACTCGGCGGGCCGAATTATAAGCCGAGACTCGCAAGTCGTTCGACGATTTATTGGCAACCTAAATCCGGGGATTCTGGTTGCTTAAAAAAGTGACTTTTGCTGCTGACTACTAGGAGTGGGCTACTAGAGACTTACCGCCAGCGGCTCGCCTTATATAGCGGATAGCTCGTTCTAGTGTGCCCGCCGCGGTCGTGTGCTTCTTCTTCTTTTCCCATGCAACCCTGCCTTCCTAGTGTGACCTTTCCTCGGCGCGCGCGCGCTTTCAATTTGAATTCAAATTTCTGCCTTTACTTTGAATTTAAATTTAATTTTTCTTGTTTTTTGTTCCTCGCCTTTAATTTAATATTCTTATCTTTTTGGTTCTGTCTTTCTTCATTTTTATTTCTGTTTTCTGTCTTCTTGTCTCTTTATTTTCACTTCATTATTGTTCTCTTAATTTTACATTTCTTACATTTCCATCTTATTCTCTTATTTCTATTCCTACTCTATACTTCAATGTTAATCTTTTCTTCTTTATGTATATTTTCTTTTGTGCGCGGCACGCGTCACAAGTATTATGACGAGGTTGATAAAAAGCTCACCTTGCTCACTAACAAAGCCACCAAGTCGTACAAGTTCCGGGATAATGCGCTCCGTATATTCATTTCGGGCCAGAAGCGCAGCCTCTCAGACGTCCTTTTCTCGGCAAAGCCGAAGGGCATGCCGACTGCGTTGGCATTGGCTCAAGAGGTGGAGTCAAACCATGAAAGGTACACGTTCGCAACATCGCTTGCAAGGAGCCTAGAAGATAGGGACAGGAAGCAAAGGCGCAAGAAGAAAATGGCTTAATCTAAAAGTCGAAATCCCCCTACAATAACCCATTCCAAAAATTTCCATGATTCTCGGAAATTTAGGCAAAGCCAAATATTTCACTACGCTCGATTTATAGTCGGGCTACCACCAAATCACACTGGCTGAATGTGAAAAAACTTACTTTTCCGTTAACGGAGTAAAATACAAGTTTAGCAGAATGCCATTTGGACTGAAAAATGCAGTTATCATTTTCCAGAGAGCTGTAGACCAGATACTGCGAGAGCAGATCGGTAAATTCTGCTACGTTTATGTTGATGATATGATTGTCTTTTCAGAGGATGAAAACTCCCACATCCACCACGTAGATTGGGTTCCAAAGAGCTTTTACGATGCTAATATGAGGGTATCAACGCAAAAGTATAAATTCATAAAAAAAAGTGTTAGCTTTTTGGGCTTAATAGTCACCAGTAACGGGGCTACCACTAACCCAGAAAAACTAAGGCCATTCAGGAATTCCCTGAACCAAAAAATGTATTTGAAGTTAGATCATTTTTGGGCCTGGCCAGCTTTTATAGATGCTTTATCAAAGACTTTACGTCAATAGCTAGGCCCCTTTCACACATCCTGAAAGGGGAATACGGTAGTGTCAGCAGACACAGATTTAAAAACATTCAAGTGCCGTTTAATGAGCCGCAACGTCTAGCCTTCAATAATCTGCGAAATATTTTGGCTTCAGAGGACGTCATCCCCAGGTATCCAGATTATAAAAAGGCATTTGATCTAACGACAGTTGCCTCAGCATACGGCATTGCCGCAGTGCTATCTCAAGAGGGACGGCACATCACTATGATCTCGAGGACATTAAACTATGCTACCAACGAAAGGGAGCTGTTAGCAATAGTTTGGGCGTTGGCCAATTTAAATTGGCTAATTGGCCAATTTGCCAATTGGCAGTTAAAGATATCAATATCTTTACTGATCATCAACCACTGACCTTCGCAGTATCGGAGTCAAATCCGAAATCAAAAGGAAGAAAGCTCGCATTGACGAGTCCCGCGCTAAAATTTTTTACAAGCCCGGGAAAGAAAATCTCGTCGCGGATGCCCTCTCACGACAACAACTTAACGTTATGGGAGAGGAAGAAGCTTTTTCAAGTGCAGCCACAATTCATAGTGAACTGTCGCCTACACATACTATCGAAACCATGGATAAGCCTTTTAACTGCTTCCAAAACCAGATAACTCTGGAGGAGGCACGCTTTCCGTCTAAACGTAGCTTCGTAGTCTTTGGAAACAAGAGACGACATAACATTGACTTCATATGTAAAAACTCATTGCTCGAAGAGACATTATTGTTCCTAAAGGTGTAAACGCCATCCATTGCGATTTGCACACGCTAGCGACGATACAGGACGAATTGGTTCGGCAATTCCCGGCCACCAAATAGTACCAGAAAAATCATGTTACGGACATTTTTGCGATCGCTGAAAGGCGAGAGGTCCTCACGGCTGAGCACAACAGGTCTCACAGATCGGTACAAGAAAATGTGAGGCAGGTACTCTCAGAGTACTATTTCCCAAAAATGTCCAAATTAGCGAGCGAATTCATCGCTAATTGTAGGTCTTGCGCCAAAGCAATATATGACAGCACCCCAAAAACATGAACTTGGCGAGACACCAGTCCCATCTCATGTAGGAGAAATGCTTCACAAAGACATCTTCTCCACGAACATGAAATATTTCTTGACGTGCGTTGACAAATTCTTAAAATTTGCCATGGTCCAACTAATAGAGGATCTCAAACCAGCATTGCTAATGCTGATGGATTTTTTGCCCCAAAGCAAAAGTCATATATTGCGAAAACGAACCGTCGCTGAATTCTCATACCATTTTGACCATGCTAGAAAACCATTTCGGCGTTGGCGTTTCAAACACTCTGCCGCTACACAGCGTCTCAAACAGACAAGTGGAGCGTTTTCACAGCACTCTAGCCTTAAAATTGATAAAGGCATCAGTGACACCGTCGAACTAATCTTGCTGGCCACAGCCAGATACAATAAATATATCCATTCGGGCATTGACAAGAGGCCAGCCGACATAATTCAAACACAGTCGGATGAACCACTGCACTAGGTTCAGGATCAGATAAAGATTGCCCAAGATAAGCTTAGGAACAGAGAAAATGTCTCCCGACAAAACAGGGTGTTCAAAGTTGGCGAAAAAGTCCTAGTAAAGTCCAACAGGAGACTAGACAACAAGCTCTCTCCATTGTGTGAAGAGAAAGTTGTGGAAGCGGACATGGGGACCACAGTCCTCATTAGGGGAGGGTGGTCCACGAGGACTACCTAAGGTAGACCAGGCACTACCATGTTGGCATGCGGCTGACAGTTTTTTACCATTTTATTCCATATGTTATTCCTAGTCAATCGGCACATTTTTTTTATTTTTTCATCTTTTGCCAATTGGCATAAGTTTCTCTTATTACATTTGATCTATTTCTCATTCATAGCCACATAGCATAATTTGTAAAATTTTTTTTCATATTTTTTTAGCCACTTGTCATAAGTTTTTTTATACCTTATGGTTTTTACTTCCTTCTATCTACTGATACGCATTTCTAATTGGCTTTATCTTATATTTTTGGTGGTGGGCTGCTTAAATTTCGAAATATAATACAATGTATCCAATAAATTACGGGTTCACTCCTCTGTTATTATTTTTGACCCTAACATCGGCGCACGTTACCGACTACTCGCAGGCCAAGTACATTCCCATCATTGATGGACGGATTTTGGTATGGAAATAATTCGCATTAATCAAACATTTAGCGAATCTCTCAGAGTAAAGGCGCGTAGTGGAAGAGACTGGTGGCATGATTAACATGTTTTCTTAGTCTCATATGCAGAAACTCATGAGCGTAGATGTCGCTCATCTGCACGACCTACTCGAATCGTTGAGCATTCAACATAGTAGTAGGAATCATTAATCATTATTAATGATCGCCCGGCGCGTGTGAGTGTGGATAATGGCACTTACATCTACCTACGAGGAACTAATCTCATCTCCTTTGCCGAGAGTGCGACGGCTTACGAAACCCGGTACATCAACCACGATGTGGCCCAGAAGAGGGCACCAGGAGTGGCCAGCGCACCTTCCCTTAATATCACGCTAGAGCATGACGTGCTTAGTCTCCGTTACTTTCATCGCCTGAGTGAGCGTAATTTGGAGCATATAACAAAATTTGGAGAAGAAGTCAAATACTACCGCAGGCACCAGGTAGTGCTAGTTGCGGGAGCAATTTGCTGCGTGTTGATTTGCGTCGGCCTCACCTATCGGCGAGTCACCCAAGCCAGAAGATCCACGGCCCAACTTATTGAAATGATTGCCCAAATAGGATCGGCCGAAGGCGGCCTTAATCTTGAAGGGGGAGTAGTTAACTATGTCAACCGGGCGACGGCAATGACCGATCGTCCGAAAGCTCGCTCCGGCCAAATTGCTGATCCAGCGTCTGGCCGAAAGCTCATGCAATGCACAGTCGGCAAGCATTACCCATTGGAATGGCCGCTATGAATTTTACTTTTGTTAGCTTTTAAGTCCAGTCTTGATTTTACATTTGATTAATAAAAAGCCATCGCAATATCAACTCCGACTTCCGTTGTTAAACTCTTATCATTATTTTACTGTCTGCGTCCCTAGGCCAGCAGGTAAAGGAGGACAGTGATCTTCCCAACATAAATCATCCTAATTAATCATTGGATATTTTACGGCCAGCCGGCCAGAAGACATCAGTGGACCTACCGTCCCTTCCCGCAGCGAGCCGGATACAACTACAAGGAAAACTCAATCATTGGGAGAAGTTGCCGACAGCCGACGGCAATCTAAAGCCATTGGAAATAATATTAAATTAATTTATATATAAGTTAACACACCAAGTTCCTGTAAAGGGAATAATTCGCAAAGTTGCAGGCCATATCCGGTGGCCGGAGTTTGTCGCCACGTAGTCTAAATGCTGATCCGGCACTTTCCCAAATAAATAAAATAAATAAAAGGGTAGAGCCATTGCATAGCCCAACAACAACAACAACGATAGTGATGGCAGCGGCAACGACAGCGGCGGCAACGATCGCAGCAACAACAACAACGGCAGCAGAGAGCAGATATAAATATAAGAAATGTAAGTAGGCTTGTCTTTGAAAATCCCAGCTCAGTTTCGAAATAAAAATAAATGAATCGAAAATTATTATTATTCATTTCTTTCTTTTGATTGTGATAACAGTACTATTTTAATTAATGAAAATTAATTGCCAGGCAAAATTAAATCGAAAATAATACGATACTATTTTAATTAATGAAAATTAGTTGCCAAACAAAAATCGAAAATAATACAGATCGCTGCTATGGAAGCGGCCATATATGACGTACTCCAGAAGCAACCAAAATTATACGAAGCGAAACTAGCCCTTTTTTAGCACGAGATAGACTCTCTAAAGGTTGGAGACAGTGCTCCAAAAATAAAAACAGATAAAGAAATTGAACTCAATACTGAAATACGCTGCGACGAACCACTTGACATGGTACAATGTTCTCTTATCTTCAAAATTCTTTACAACAAATCCACATAAATTTTTAATAGATACAGGCTCCACTTACTCCTTCGTAAAACCAATATTGGTCACAAAAGACAACATCAAAAAATTAAACACACATATTAACATTCACACCGCTCTTAATAAATTCTAAATTCAAGAATATACAGAGTCAATTATCTTCGAGCAATTCGAAACAACAGGGAAACCAACATTTTTCCTATTTGATTTCCATCCGCATTTTAATGGTCTTTTAGGCATGGATTTCCTAAGTAGTTTAGACGCAAGAATAAACATAGCGGACTCTGTCCTAAAAATGACAAAGTCCTCCCTACCAATTCTAACAAGCGTAAATCCGGTGGACACAACACACACCGTACCACTAAATACCAAAGTCCGATTATTACTTCCCGTAAACGTGACGAAGGGAGACTTCCTATTTGAAACCACAACCATAAACAACGATTTATCAATTACGGGTGGGCTCTATACTGCACTTGCTGGCTCTGCATACTTCGAAGTCTGCAACACGGCGGACTATGATCAAAAATTATATCTAGAGGAACCATTACAAGCTGAGACGACCCCCATTCAGAACTACGACTACTTGTATTGTGTATTCGCAGCAGAAGCCCCACAACCCACAAACGTACAGTCGGAATTAGATATTCAGACGGGACACTTGAACGATGAGGAGACACGAGGCCTAGTAAAACTTTGCAGACAATTAAAAAAACTTGTCTATAATGAAGATAACCAACTAACGTTTTCAAATGTTGTTAAACATTCAATTCAAACAGTAGACGATGTCCCTGTACACACTAAATCGTACAGATACTCTTTCATACACAAAGAGGAAGTTCGAAAACAAATTTAAAAAATGCTTCAACGGAACATTATCAAGAACAGTCATTCCTCTTGGAGTGCACCTGTATGGGTTGTAGCTAAAAAAACTGACGCATCAGGCCAAAAGAAGTGGCGACTGGTAAGAGATTTTTGTAAATTAAACGAAAAAACCATTTCGGATAGATATCCAATCCCCAACATAGCAGACATATTAAACAGTATAGGTAAGACGAAATATTTTACAACAATCGACTTGGCTAGTGGTTTTCATCAGATTGAGATTAATCCACACGACGCAAACAAAACGGCGTTTACTGTCGAGAACGGATTCACAAGGATGCCTTTCGGTCTCAAAAACGCACCTGCAACTTTCCAACGCGTTATGGACAACGTCCTCGGAGATCTAATAGGGAAGGTTTGCCTTGTATACCTAGATGACATCATCATATTCTCCCCTTCGCTACAGAGCCATATTTCAGACATTAGAGCAGTATTCAATAAACTACAGATGGCTAATTTGAAAATACAACCCGCCAAGTGCAGTTTCCTAAGAAAGGAAATATATTTTTTGGGACACATTGTTACACAAGAAGGAGTTAAACCTAACCCAGATAAAATCGAGGCAATAAAAAATTTCCCCTGCCCGAAAACCGTCAGAGAAATTAAATCATTTCTAGGCCTACTAGGTTATTACAGGAAGTTCATAAGAGACTCCGCGGGAATAACCAAACCTTCAACCAGACAACTGAAAAGCAAGAAATCAATAGTGATTGACGATGACTTTAAAGAAGCAGTAGCTTATTCAAAAACCCTTTTGTGTAATGACCCAATACTAGCGTACCCCGATTTCAATAAATCATTCACATTGACCACGGATGCAAGCAACTACGCCATAGTGGCAATCTTATCTCAAGGCCCCAACACCAACGATAGACCTATCGCATTTGCCACTCGAACACTTCTGACTTCTTAAAGCTAGATCAGGACCAGCAAGAAATGTTCGACAAGCAGGTTAACATTAGGTTCAATTATATTACGGACCACATTAATAAAGAACAAACTAAAATACAATCCTTTTTGGATTCAGCACAAATTGCCATTTTCAACGAACTTCAGGAGGATAGGGAAAACATTTACACCCTTCAGTACATCAATCAGCAAATCAACATGATACCGTGAAACCTACATAACCGGCTCATTTATAATACGTTACAAAAACTGCACCGTATGGATAAACGACATAGAATACAGTGATAAAGAAATAGTAGAACATGACCACATCACTTTTATACTTCCACCAGTCGTCAAAATAACAAGAAACCAAACGATAAAACCATTATCTATGGAAAGACTACACTTAGAAGCCATATCAACTGCCGGAAAGATCACCACAATCAATACTACAACACATTATAAATTCACAGACGTATTTTCATAAATTTTATTGATTCTTATCCTGATCGCTTTCCTTCGATTCTGCCGCATCCGCCGTCTGCTCCTATCTTTGTGGAGCCGGCCATTCCTCCGTTATGACCCTCTCTCCACTCTAGGGGGGAGGAGTTACCGGACACATTGTTGCGGACAAACCGCCGCCCCACCCAAGCCCCAGCGACATAGATGAACGGTCATCAACCCACACATGTGGGTACATAAACGCTGAGTGGGGAGTGTGTGTGAAGTCGCTGAGTACGGTTGCACTGCGGCGGTGCTCCCGCGAACGGTGCGTGCCGCACGGGTTGTGGCAAGACCCCGCGCGTCTCGTGGTGCAGGCCAGTTGAGGGAAGCAGCCGGGTGTACTCACCTGTAACAGTACGCCCTGGACGTCCTCGGATGAGCCGCTGTGTCCGATCGCATCCCGGGGGAGAAGGGCCAGCGGTGAGAGTGGTGAGAGCATTTCCTGTACTTTCCCCAGTGGTGTTGTTGGGCCGAACCGAGAAATTTTCTCTTAAGGCCAAAAGTGGCTGCCCCGCAGCATCTGCCAGTCACGCCAGCTGACCGCAAGATCAGCTGCGACCCAGTGTTGGCTAGGGCTGGTTTTCTCCTGATCCGGCCACCCTGGCCACCACACCGCCAACAGGGGGCGTGATAGGGAGCTTTTTCGACCGGAAACCTGGCTCGCTAATCACTGAATGCTCAATGCTATGACACGAACATGCTATATTTCGTATGCAGGGGATAGCATAGTGTTTCGGGCTGCTGCTCCTGATCCTTTGTTGGAGGCGGAGGGAGCGGGTGAAAACCCGACTCCAAGGCATGTACAAGGGGAAATTAAGTGATAAAGGCTATGGAGCTGGCCAACAACCAACCCCACCGCCTTGCGGTACACTACCAATACGGGGCTCTGGTGACCGAGCAGGAGCGGTATAACTCCCCCCAGTCTAGTCACGGGGAAACTCGGGACCATCGAGGGACCCCAAAAGTACGCACGCC